>JAPSES010000105.1:8442537-8457811 GCA_029822895.1 Maxillicosta whitleyi | reverse complement strand
GATAGTTCCAATACCAGGACTATTCTACCATATTATATATTCTATTGGCTCATATATTAGCACGTACTTGTATCGTTTTATGATCTGTTATGATCATTAGTTAGATTTGGATGCCTCCATACTTGAAAAAGGTCTAACAATACCCAAATAATGTGATTACATGTTACTGGTTTAACTGTATTCTCCTTCTGTGGCAAGTATATTAAAGTGGCCCATATTCCTCTCTGTTTCCACAAATAAACATTATTAATCTTCTGAACCTAGTGTTTCAACATTTGTATCTGAACTCTATGCAACATTTAGAGTCTGTAGACCTTCTGTAATGATCCTTAGTATACCACCAAACTAGAAAAACTAAGTATAAAAATGCCAAATAAAATTACATTACTTTTCCTGAATGTCATCACTACATCATGTACCTATGGCCATGTGTCTTTTAGCTTTTATGAACATTTATTTTACAGTTTTTAGATGACTAGGTTAGTTAACTTTGGATACCACCAGGCTAGAAAAAAGTAAAAATAAATCTAACAATGGCATATAAAATTGATATTTAATTGTCCTTTTTTGACAATCTTAGTACTAGTGTAACAGCATTACATGGCAAGGCTATTAAAGTGTAATTTTTTTCCCACAAATTTACCATTAACTTTTTTTTCTATGACTTATTCATTCTCTAAACGGATACACAATGTCATTGTGGCCATTGTCTTTCAGGTTTAGGGAACACTGATTTTAGAGTCTTTAAGCCTTCTTCAATTACCACCTTAGTAGTAAAAGTTAAAAACATCTAATAGTGGCATGAAAACTGATTGTTAATAGTACTTTTTTGAAATTATTTGTTACTAGTGTAACTATATTCTCCTTGTATTACATGGCAAATATGTTCAAGTGGCCCTTTTTCCCTCTTTTCCAACAAATCTTCCAGTAACCTTTTTATATGACTTCTTCATCCTCTGAAATTATAGACCGTGTCACTATGACCATTTGTCTTTCAGCTTTAGGGAACATGAAGTTGTCTTTGGTTGGTATGGAAGTCCTGAAGATTGCGCTGTTCATCTTTCAGACGGTTTTGCTGACTGACTGCGCCAGAGGTGAGAACTTCACAAACAATCTTTCTTTATGGTTAATGCTGCATATTAAAAATCTGGACGGTGACACCAGATTCACAGTTCGTTATTAGTGACTGGCTGTTTTCATCCGAGCATGAAGAAAGTCTTATTTGGCTCTTGATGTTTTCACACTAAGAAGTAAGAGACGGAAAAGTAAAAAAAGAAAAACTAAACAGAGCCCAAAATCAACAGAGGGCAGAGGAATGAGAGAGGGCCAGCCAACCCCTACCCCCAGTTTGTGCTTTTTGCAGTCATGGTTGTGTGTGTGTGTGCGCATTCACTGCAGCTAAACCAAACAAACATCATCCATCAGCTTCCCAGGGTGAAAGAACACAAGTCAGTGTAGAGTCCAGCTTTTCTGTGGCTGGCCAAGACACTGTCTGGCATCATCCTGTGTGTGTGTTTGTGACCATAACTTTGAGTGGAGAGTGCAAGACCTCAGTCTAGCCACAATTCACTACCCTGTTTATTACGCCAGTATCAATACTTTGCTTTATAAAGACAACTCGCAGTGAGCTTGTCAACAGATCATGAATAACTGTCAAGGCAATTCCTATGATTTCATCCACCATCACTGACTACTGAACCGTGTCTGATGCAATCCAGTGCCCTGAGTCAAAGACCGAGGCAAAACTTGAAACTACGCTCTGGGTTTAATGAGAGAAATCTGAAAGCCAGACACATTTCCCCGGAAGACCACGCACTGGCAAAACAAACCGGGCTCTATAGCGCTCTCTTTATTCTCCCGCTCAGCATGGAAGTGGATTCGAGAGGCGTCTGATAGGTACAATACCTGCATGTGGCTATCAAGGGCTGGAGGTAGAGAGACAGGAGGGGGTTGGCGGCAGGTTTAGAGAGGGAGATTAGATCTGTGGGTCTGCAGACAATGCCTCATTCACAGCATGGCAGCCGTGCCTTCACTGCACGAATAAACCAAAAGTAAACAAGACGTGAAGGCTAAATAAGATTAGACAGGCAATTTTGTATGTTTACAGATTAACAGATGTCAGAGATGGCGAAACCTAAATGGGAATCCGCTGATGGGATGGTGGAGAAGGAAGGTCCGGCTGATCAGATGGATGGTATATCAATTTGATCTGAGAGGAAAATAAGGGTTTATAGCCTGTTTTTCATCATTTGTCTCTGTAAAATTGTTTGCAGATACACAAAGGCATCAGTGAATATACATAGAGAGATTTTCACTGTTGTTGACGTTTTGCAAAATGAAAAAAATCCCAGTAGAAGCAGAGTTACAGTTAGCTTTGTGTTACGGTCCAAACGCTGACACACAGTTGAGGGATTTTGACTCAAAACTTGTGCTTTTACAGTGAAGCGAAGACCAGGAAAGCAGTAAAACTGCCCCTGTAAACTTTAACAATGTATGATGACATGTTTGACAAATGTAAATGAAATTATAGAGGACAACCCCCCCATTGACTTATGTGTGAAACACATTGGAGGTGTTACTTCACAGTCGTTGTCTAAACACTGGAGACAAAGCACCTGAGAAAAGTTTGTTTGAACGATTTAAAGCCTGTCGCTGTCAGTCATCAGGCAACATCTGACCCCAGACCCCCTACCCTTGTACCCCCCTTTTCCCCACACACACTTAAGGACCCTTCTTCTCCACATTGCTAAGACTTTGCAACTGACCAAGCCAGCATTATTCCTTAAGACCCCCCTAGGAACCCCCTTACTTCCTCTGCCCCAGCGCCTTACCCCTTACCTCCTCCTCTGGTTCCCTGACAGCCCCAGCAGCTGGAGGAGGTGCTCAGTGATGTGTCCCAGCAGAGTCTCTAATGTGGTGACATACACAGGGACCACTGGGCTCCACTAACTGTGGAATGCAGCAGCAAGGACATATGGATATTTTGTTGTTGTGTGTACTCTGCAGAAATGCACCCTGGGAGAAAACGAGAGGCACCAGGTGTCTTTACTATGTACCAGGACGTGCTAACAAAGAACACACACAAAACAATCTGTAGTGTTTTGATGCATTCTAATTAGAAACAGAAACTTTTTGCTGCATCCCATGTAGTATTTATCAGTGTTTGCTTACCTCTGGAGCCATCTGGAGAAATTTAGAGCATGCAAATCACTCTGCAGCCCCTTCGGAAAATATACATTTTATAGCAGAGTTACATCACGGTTTCATAACAAGAAGGTACTATGAGATAAATTGTATGCCAAGGGCTTTTAAAATCACAGAGCCGTTTGGCTTCCAGACAGTTTTCCATTTCCTTTAAACATAATGAGCCGAGTTTCTCAGTAACCAAATGCCCCAAAGTCCTCTTATTTTTTTTTACATAGCTCCTGAATAGTAAGAAGGTATAAGAACAGGGGTGTTTTGGTTTTGAGTCAAACCAGTGAGACTCTGAAAAGAAGAAAAGGGAGGAAAAGCTGAAAAAACTTCACTGTTGCTGTGTAAAGCATTTTTATAATCCTCTCACAACTCACACGTTAACGCTCCATTTTTGTATTAGAAGTAAAACTAGTTTCAGGTTACCTTTTGTTTTTCCTGCCAAGACCAAACAGTGGAGCTCAGTTAAGTCAAGCATCCCTCCACATCTTACTTCAGCTTTTCAGTAAGACTCTTCATAACATCACCTCTGATCTTCTGTGTTTGCCAAACCAGTCAATAATCAGAATACCAGCACTGCCTGCCATCCTTCTGACACATGTCTCCTTTCTTTTTCCCCTGCCTCTTTCTGCATTTCCTTCCATTTATTACCAGTGTAAAGTTGAAGGAAGTGAGTTAAGTTAATGTGCTGTCGTTAAAACAAGGCATGAGCTGACCTTTACCCCCACCCAACTCTGCATAGCCCCTATTTACTGAGTCTGGGTCCATTTGCAGAGAACAATGGATGGATTATTACATGCGGAGGTCCCCCAGGTTGGACAGGGCAGCAGTAATTAATTTTAAACACTCCTCATCCCTGTTGACTGGACTTATTTGCCTTGTGTTAGAGCTCACAGTAGACAAGGGACTCACTTTACTGAGGCGCTGCCATTTAGAGGTGCGTGAGAAAAAGTTACGAGAGTGAGCGAGTGTTGGTTTTGTGCGTCTGAATATACGTGTGTGTTTTATTAAGCAAAATTGCCCTGAGAAAAGTCATGATAATGAGACATCCAAGTAGCACAGGGCAATTTGGAAACCTCAGAGGTATACCAACAACTATTCCCGCTCCAGTTACTTCTCCTCTAAACCAGGTGGGAATAATATTCTTTTCCTATTGTAGAAATAAAGTTACCATGACTATAACAATCCATGTTCCCCATCTTTCAGCAAACGTTGCTGACCCTGCCACTTCAGCGAGAGTTAGAGGAAACATTCGGAAACAGGAATGTGTCGGGCTTCACCCCTCAGAGAGGAAAGAAAGGAAGGGGCTGTAGTAGGGAAGGAGGGAAGCTGTGATAAGTAGCCATAATGGAGGTCAGTTGGTGTTTACTTTAGCAGGGTCATATAATCCCTGCGAGCAACACTCCCTCATTGACTGACTTTAATGGCCACTTCAATTAGCATTCATGTGGAATTTCAACAAGGCATTGTACACGTCCAGCATTTCTCACTTTCAGCTGTATGCAAATGCTCAGATGAACATGAGAAGAATTTTCATTTTAAGGGAAAATCCTATTGAATCATATGAAGGTCTGTGTGTGTGTACAATACTCATTAGTTTGTTTGGCCAGTTGGCTCGGGGTGTGTTTTCAGACCACACACACTCTTCCTGCTAGCTGAATGGATTTGGGTTGAGTTAAATAGAATTCCTTTTGCTCCTATTAACCTTCGCAAAACCCATGAAGCAGCTCACAAAGTGAACACAGAGGTGTCAAACAGTCTCCATTCAGATGATAATCAACTTTTCACTCTTTCCTTTTTCTAAACTGGACAGTGTACCAGACATATGAATTACTAATTTTTGTTAATTAACAGCTGTTTGGTGTTAAATAGGCATCTGATGATACTGGACACTGTTTGGACTCACAGTTCAGGCTGCTGTGTTACGCCCTTGGCTTGAGAGAGTGGACTTAGTGACTGGAAGCAAGCCTGTAGGTGGGGGTGAGGGTCCGCCTCACTGGAACCTTACAAGTGACCTTACAATAACATTTCAACTCCACAGTGGGAAGTGTTTGTCTTGCACAACCTCGCTTTCTAAGCCTCCTTCATTTCTCCAGTCCCGCTATGTTTTCTCTTTTTCTTTGGAGGAGCCAACTCATGGAGAGACCCCCCACCCCACCCCACCCCTTCCAAACATATACACGTCTTCTTCCCCTTCTCACAACAGTCTCCCCTTCCCTCCCTTCTTGCAGTTTTGTGCTCCACAGCTGTTCACTCAGTCTTACTAAAGTGAAATGATGAGATTCCAATTGCTCTCGTCTTTCACTCCTCAACAGGGGAAGCCAGTTTTGTTTTCCTGTAGATTTTAACATGTAGATTTATGGTTCAGACACAGGGTCTCCTTACAGCTGTGAGCAGGAGGGGTGCAGCAAATCGAAACTCCTGTTGCTTTTTTTCACTGTAACTCTTCTTGTTTTTTTTCTCTGCCTCATTCACAAGGTTTTCTACCAGCACTGGCCTCTTACTGCATCCCATTGTGTCCTTTTACAAAACTAGAAATGACACATCTTTACAGCCTTTTGTTACTCCAGGGGGGGAAAAAAATAACCTATATACCGTGTTTACTGTACATGAGGATTAGGATGTTGGTTTGGACTGAGCAGGTTTGGACAAATCCAAGAGTTGTCATTGTGATGCTAGTGAATAAAAGACTGATTTAACTGGAGAAATATTATCTGCCCCATCTTACACTATGTGCTTGTTTGCTGTGCTTGCCACAGCCTGCTTGAATCTGTGCTGTGATAGTCTGACTTATCAGAATACCAAATCAGACATTCAGGAGGTACATGTTGCACATAATTTGAAGATGAGCTTCCTCTCTTAGGATTTTTTTTAAACTTACCATCAAGCATTTCATTGTTTTCCTCATAGAGTATTATATTTGTTGCAGTTGTGTGGTAAGTTATATTTATAATGTGATACCATAATGTGTGCACAAGTATCAGTCCCTAGTATAAAAGTTTTTCTGTCTTTGTTTGTCTGCTAATTTCCCCCCACTCCTTCTCTCTCCAGGGGTTTCATTAGAAAACACTTGCTGTCCGCACAAACCCTCACACACACATTCACACCCACCCCACAGTTCTGCAGTTAAAAGGTTGATTGAAAGTTATGGTGGCAACAGAAATGGCTGGCTGGGCCCAAAGAAAGCCGAGCCAGGGGGATGGCTGGGATAACGAGCTCTGAATGAGGCCTCAGCTGCCTCTGACACACACCCCCGGACTCTCCTTCCACTTTTCCATCCTCCCTTCAGTCCCCCTTTTTCAGTTCACCTCCGATGAGCTTCAATGAGACCCCACATGGCTTTCTGCCTTTTTCACTTCCACTTTGTTTTTCATTAACAATTCTTTTGAGCAACCTCGAAATTCTTTATGCTTTGTCCCCATTGATTGAGGTTATAAAGAGTCTTGTCTGGGTGATTGCCTGTCACAGTATGTCAAAATAGAAGAGTTTTCATCGCGGGCGTAGAGCCTGTCAGGATGGAATTTGTTTGCACCCTTTTCCAGCAGCTATCTCTCTCAACACCGAAGCTGAGGCAAGGCCCTGAAAATTCATTCAGGGGACTCATTGCATCTGTAATGAATGGAAAAATATGTCCCTGCTTTGACTTGAGGAGTGGAATGGGACAAGGGAGGAAAAATCATTTCAGGAGCAAAGCGTCTAATCTGTCATATTTTATAGCAGAGCTACTGCTACCCCAGACTGGAATTCTGCACCATGCAGTGAAACTGATTTGATTTCCTCATGTGGGGATGTGAGTTTGGGCCTTGGATCAGTCCCAGACTGGATGTGCTTGGAGTTAGAAGCTTTGGCAGATGGGGTCACTTGTCCATTCATACGATTTTTCTATGTCTGTATTGAGTATTAGCTGAACTTTTCTTTAACTTTACTCATAATTCGGCCAAGGAGTTGACATAGTCACTGTGACATCATCCATTGGTTTGTCATTTTGAAGCGTTGAGACTGAATATTGGCTGTTGCAGTCTAGGGTTTTTGGACCAACAATTGGCCCATATTTAGACAGATCTGGGGAAAAGTAAGGGTGACGCCATAGACTGTATAGAAAGATGAATGTTTCCCACGGCCCCACAGTGCTGTGAGCTGTCATGTTGCTTACATAATGCAATTTGGAACTGACGTTTACACAGTAGACACGTCTACCTACCAATAACCATCTGATTGTTATTCTTCGTTGTATGTCTGTTGGATTGCGGACTATCCATCACTCCTTTTGTAACTTTAAATAACCACAACACACTTCAACCAAATGGATCAGAAACAATATGTTGTAAATAAAAGTCAATTTAAAAAATGCTACCTAAAAAAACAAAATTACCCGTAGGGGAAAAAATTGGGCTAAAATTAACCAATATTGCTACATTGCTATGATGTGGGTAAGAGCATTCTGTTGGATGATTACTGAAGTGATGAATATGTTTGTAGTGAGTAGCTTCTCATTTCTTTAAAAAAAAATCATCAGTTTGTAAAGAGCACAATGACTGACTCTGTTGCAAAGTGATAGACACATCAGGGTGAGAATAGAAGTACAGTAGATAAAATGACTATCCATAATGCCTAGTGCCTACAGTACAAGCCTTGCGGGCGGTATTATGATCTGAGGTTGCTTCAGTTCGACATGTCTCAGCTCAGTAACATAATTTTCCCAATTAATGATGGAAATAAATGTTGAATATTGAAATAGTGCCATGGTGAATGCATGTTTTAATCAAAGCTAAATGTAGTCCAAAGAAATATTAAATAAATAAATAAATATAGAGATATTAGAGTGTACAACTTTTTGTTTTTTGCGTCAGGTTGTGTACATTAAGTTATGGTCTCAGGCCAGGTTTTATTTAAGAACCAGCAGATTTCATGAAACATTAGGTTATAGACTCCATTGTGTTTTTAGTCTAACTTTTTAACTTCTGCTATAGTAGAATACAAGTCTTTTTAATTTGCTAAACAGAAACTCCAAAAGTTCAACTCAGCAGACAGTGAAGACAGTCAGATCTACTGATCCACATTATTGATAGAAGAATGTTTTACAAAAGGATCCACAGTGCACTTATTAGATTGCTCAAATAAATGAGAGCAGAATGACTTCAGTAAAAACTTTGACAGAGAAGTTTTCCTCTTAGTCACTTAGTGCCAGGATTTTTTTTGAACGTGCATCTAGTTTTCAGTTTACTACTACTAATTCTTCTACTTTACTCTCAATGTCAAGCCACAGAATCCACCAAAGCCACCAATTTTACACTTATTTTATAACTTGCAGTAGAGAGTATCAGAATTAGGCGACAATAATAACATTCTGGTCATGAGCTGTCTGTTTGTGTGCTGTGTTGTGTGTGGTCAGTTGATTAACAAAGACCAAAACAGCCAGACAGAGATGGATATAGGGCAGTGACCTTTGTACAGCTGAGTAGTAAGGTGAACTGGGAAAGCACTGAACAAATTGTCACTGTGAAAGGGCGAGTACCACATCGTAATGACAGCCTCAACAGCTCTACGATGACAGATTGATTTCAGACAATATTCCTAGATTGTCAAGAGGCCCCATTGCTGTCAGTGAGAGCTTTGCCAGTTCCTCCACCCCCTTTGTCTGTCTTGCCTTCCTTTTCTCCCCCTTCTCCCTGCTCTGTCTCGTCTCTGTCTCACCCGCCTCTCTCTGTCCCTCACCCACTCCTCTCCTAGCCTCTAGCCTCCTTTTCTCCCTCCCTCTTGCTCCTGTCTGAATCGCTCCTTTCTGCCAAACACTCCAGCTACAACACATTCTGTCATTGGCCGTCTCCTGAAAAGGCTTGTTGACAAAGGCGCTGGTGTAAAGCGCTTCCCAATGTCATGGAGATTGGCCGATCCTCAGACTGTACACTGGTGTAGGGTTCCTGGGGACAGAGAAATGAAGAACGCTCAGCACCCGGCCCGGTCATCATCATCATCATCATCATCATCAAACTCATCACACTGATGTGACCACAACGCACAACCAGACACACACTGGGCTGCCGGTGACAGCATGTCTGGCTCAAAACAGCCTTGTTTACAGCCTCTGTGCTCCTCTGCCAGTCAGAAGAAGCATAAGAGCCAAGTGCTGAGAGATGGTGACTTGACTTAATAACACATCTGCATCTCATTCTGCACCTCCACACTGGACTCCAACTGTGTCAGCCGTACACAATGAGCCAAACACAGGTTGGATACTAAGTTTTTCCCTTGTGTGGAATGCAGGAAAGTTGAAGGAGGAAGGAGGTGGAGGAGGAGGCAGCGTGCTGGGAGTGACAGGATGCACCTTGTTGTTGACTGATGAAGGTCTTGTTGTTAATTGATAGGGAGTCAGTGAAGCACACAGCTGAAATTCTGTGCCCAACGTGCATTTGCATTCTGGAAAGCCATTTTCTAAAAGTTTAGACTTTTAATGATTATTTTCACTATGCTGATATTTTGTCTATTTTTCAGTCTATTATTTAGGACAGAAAGAAGTAGAAAATTCATTAAATACTAACATAGATGACTGTGGATTTAAAGCCTGATATAATAGTGATCATCCATGCCCCTTCTCAAGGATGATCAAGTGGAAGTTAACTGTTGAGGCCCTATGCTCCACGAGGAGGAAAGAGGAGTAACTAACTAACTTGCCCCTTCCTCTAATCTCATGAATGAAAATACATTATGCATATCTCAAATTAAATAGTTTGTCTTTAACAGCAACTGGATAACTCTAAGCTTAAGTATTAACTAACTAACTAACTAACTACCATTAATAAATCACTCACCGTCAGTAAGTTATTAATCCAAAATGTGGACCTGAACATCAAACTATCCTTTAAAATTTATTTGGGAACAACTTAAAAAAAAAAAAAAAATCTTTCCAGCTTTTCCCTCAGAGTCACTTATCTCAGTTTAGAAGATTAATATTAACTACACTTTGTAGGGATGCACTTATATATCCATCAACATTTTGGCTGATATTTGGTGATATTGGCTAAAATTATGTTCTAAATATTGTTGTTGGTATTGGCCAAGTATACTGCAATCAATGCATCTTTAACACATGGTGTGGAAAACATAATCAAACCACTTATTTAGTCTATTGCTAACAAAACATTCGTGCTTTATATTCTGTTTACTATCTAACAGTCTTCATCTGTCTGTTTGTAATGGGGGCCCTGACCCCAATCCAGGGAGCCACTAGTTTGGAGGAAAGCCTGAATACTTTCTGTACAATCGTAGGAAAAGACAATGCACAGGTGGTTGGTGCAGCCTATGAGTGTTCAGACAATGTCCCATTCAGTGCCAAGTGGTCAGTCAGTCTCCAAACAGACAGTAATAAACAGGTGGTTGTTTATGCCCTGCTCTGTACTGGAGAAAGAGCGAGGGCTGAGAGTGTGTCATGTGGCCGAGGCTGAGTCCAGCCAGGGAGTGGGGTGTGAGATTGTTGGGATTCCTGGTTACTGCCGCCTGGGCCCATCTAATCCCCCTTCACTCCCCTATGCAGCCCTCCTCTCCTGTGTTAAAGGAGGCCTCTTTGCCATCTTAGCCTCTGCTCTCCGCCACTCTCTAAATCAACGCTCCTTTTTAACCCTCGCCCCGCTGCTCCTCTCCTCAGTTTCATTTTCTTTCTCTCTCCGCTCCTCTGACCCCTCTTTTCTCTTCCTCCTTGTCTCTGTCTGTCACTCTATCTGGCCTTTCTCTCCCTTCCCAGCCTCCCTCCTGTTGCCTCTTCCCCTGATAAGTGGCCCTAAGCACACACTCAGCCCCTGTGTGTGCACCAGGCCTTAGCCTAATGGACTGAGATAAAGTGGCTAGAGTGCCACTCACTGTGCGCTCTTTATGACAGGGCAGACACACATTTGCATGAAAAATACGACACTGGATAAGACTGTAGATGTCATTTTATGTTTATTATTCTTACTTTATTGTTGTTATTGATACTTTTAGATATGAATAATCTTTTGGTTGTTTTAGCATTGAATAACCCTCCCCTATTGGCAGTGATAGGAAGTACAAACACAATGTTACTGTTTTTAAGTTTCTTCAGCATTTATTTTCTCTCCAAAATTGTTTCGTTTATGACAATTGATCTAGTTTCGGTTTTTTGTAAGACATTCCTACGACTATCATGACAGATTTCACCCCACATGGACAGAACGTATTGAAACCTATAGAGTCAATAGGTGAATATCATTACATATGTGTAGAATATGCAACAAGACAAATACAGAGTTGACGCTAGTGAAAAAGTCTTGTCTATTTATGGAAATAGATGATGAAATAATACCAGCATGAATGATTTCAGGTTTAGTTGCTTTACACAGGCTGTAGGAATGTTGAAATACAGTACTTTCAAGTTCTGAGTGCATTACAGAGTTTGTACAGAATTGTGCCAAAATCTAAAGCTGTCTTGTTTTTTCAAGATTGTAATGAACATTCATAGTTATTTCTTAGATTTTTTTTTACTAAGATGTAACAGCAGAATACAGGAAATATGTGCACAATATTAAAAACACAATAGAAAACCACAACTAAATGGCTCATATAGATGAGAGTTTTTATTTACTACATATCTGATATTTTGGTTTGTAGGGTTTTTTTTTTCATAGTTTTTCTTTTTGCTACTGTTTATACATTTCCTGTTCATTCTACCTGTGTTGATACAGATACTGAGAAATACATGTATATGGTCCTTATAACTTTACTAAATCAACAAAGATGTGCCTAAAGTATCTAAAAGTGATACTTTTAGCTGAGTAAATTAGCTGTTTCAGTACCTCTATTCTTATCAATATCTGCACTTCAGTAAAGAAGGAGAGTGTAAATTCAAATGTGCAGTAATAACTGTGGCCGTTTTTTAAAAAGTAACTTGCTGTTTAGTAGTAGAGCATGTTAAACCCTGGAAAAGTAGGATGTAAACCTTTCCACTGCAACCTGTTTGTGCCGTCCAGCACTAAAACAAACAATAATTCTACTTCAAAAATCATGTGAAAGGCCTCTGTTAAGTCAAGTTAAGGTCTTTTCCATAAGAACTCTTTCCATACTTCCAAACATGTGGAAAAGTACAGAGTTCTTATGGAATCCTTAACCTGTATTAAAAGAGGCTTTTCATGAAGTGTTTGTACATTTAATGAGTGCTAGTTTCCCCTGGCAATTAATTAATCAGGCATGATAGGCCACCTGGATTTGGACACCTTCAGCTTCAACAATGACCTCTAGTATTTGTCTTTGTATTTAGGCCGTCCTATCAACCTTTTGCTATAAATGTTACTGTTAATGACATTCTTTCAGAAAATAAACAATACTTACACATGTTTTATTGACAACAGCTTAGGTTTTTGTTGCAGTGTAGCAGTATTGATATTATAAACGCTTATTCTCTTACACACACACTCCTTTCCTCGAACGAAGGCAGCTGGGGCTGGGAGAAGGCAGTCAATTTTAATGAAATATAGCAGCTTAGAGTTCAAAGGCTCCACAGTAGGGCCTGTTAAAGGGTAGGCCGCGTGATGGAGATGTTTCCAGAAGCTTTATGACGCTGGAGTAATTTCTCTATGGTTTTTTTTTTTTTGTGCTTCTGGTGGAGCAAGCAGAAGTATGTTGTTCTGGAGCTGCATAATCACTGATGTTCCTCAAAACCAGTAGTGATATGAATCAGATACATCGACTGGAGCATCTCATTCTTTTTAGGTCTTTGTTTTTATTCCACCCCCTGCTGTCTCTCTAGTCTCTCATGTCACCCAATAGCTCCTCCTGTACCATTCCCACCACCGAAGCAGTTGCTATTCAGCCCACATCAGATGGTGCCGAAGAAAGAGCCATTGTCCTAACTGGTCTTACCCCACTCTTATCTATTGATTGGAAAGCTGAGAGGGGAAAATAACAGGTATTGATTACCACACTGGGTGAAGTCGCTGGGCAGGACGTCTGGAGGGGTAAGAAAAGACGGCATTCTTCACCCTCCGCTGCCCCGCTGCTGTCAGAACAGCCTCTACTGCCACTCCACATATCCCCTTCGCCTTTCACCCTGTCACTGCCAACCCCCTTCTCCCTCCCCTCACCTCACCTCCTTTCTTAGATTGCCAAGGTGGCTCTCTCCCTCTCTTACTCTTACTGTTTTATGCTGATTTTTATCTCCGCTTGTGAAATGTATAGCTGAGCACAGCAGCAGGCTCTGAACAGAAGCTCTGGCCTTTCACACACTCCCTGGGCTGCAGTGTCTGCCTCACCTTTCGCCTTCACCCAACCTTTCCAGTCTCAAATGAAGTCACCGACTTTGGGTTTGGTTTCTAGCTTTCATGCGTTTATTTTTTTTCTTGCCTCTCAAGTTGCTTTCCTTGAGACTGCACTCACATTTTTCCACATCCATTTTGTTGATTTGTATTATAAGTGCTCCTGAGGTTTTAAGAGATGCATGATAGAATATTTCCCTGGAAGCACAAGCTCCATTAAAGTCCTTCCTTCCTTTCACTGCTGTTACCGTTCTGTATGGTCTGCTGAACTAACACAGCACTGCTGAGGAGGAGGAGGAGGAGGAGGTAGAAGCATTCTTCAGCTTCTATCTGTCTTTTTGCCTTTTATCCCTAATGTAAATATTGCATTTTGAAGACACTTTCACTCAGATCAGTGTTTATCTAAATGAATCACTGCAGTTTGGCAGTGAGCAAAAACCCTTTGATGCACAAGGAAATCTTGCAGTTGGCTGGAGATTAAGGACCAAATCCTTTTTATTGGTAGATGTTTACAGTGTTGTTTGAACAGCCATCTCCTGTGTTGGGCAGACAGTGTTGCGTGCATTATCAAGTTGTTCTTATTGCGGTTCCAGGTGTTCTCTATTGGTGCGCCTGTCAGCAACTCTTTATTGACGTGTTTGCAGTGACTAGAAAGACCAAAGCACTTTGTATAGACAGAAATATGCATGTACACATCATTACAAATCCACAGGTGTTTTTTTTTTAAAAGAGAAAATAAATGAGAAGGAGGTGCCAGAACATCTGAACATTGCTCACGTCTGGTAGCCTTTGTAGTCTTAAACTTTTTTCTATTTCTCTTTTTCTTACATTTGCATTCTGACTTTCCCTAAAATATTTCCTACCATGGATGCCTGCACATCAGATTAACAGTTCATTAACCCGCTCACAAGGTTTTGTAAAATGGCTATATTTAGTCTGAATAACAAGAATGCCTCTTATTGAATGTGCCCCTTTCTCTTAAAATAATCCATCACCAAATTGAGCAAAGAAAAACAGAGCTAATTCTGTGCGTCGCCAGGCCTCCTCCTCCTCTTCCTGCACTATGAAAGATTCCATTCACACATGGACCCCAGCTATAATAAGGAACGTCATACCAGCGCTGCAATATGGGAAAGCCCATATGGTTATGGTGTGTATCAATTTTCATTTACAGAGCAGCAAACACATTGAACAATTGAAGTAAACACTCAGCAGTTTTCATAAATCTGGCAGATTTCCATTCCTTATAACCTCCTTAGAGGACAATAATACTTAGTGCAGCAAGCAAAAGTGATTCACAGAAAAATGAAGCTAAATAGCTGGGAAAAGTGCAGCTTTGGTGAAAAAAAAAAATTCTCTGCGGTGGTATGATTAGGTACATGTTATATTTCTTGAAATCAGTATATGACAATCAAACAAATAAAGCAATAACTACCCTCTTAAGACTGAGCTCTCCACAGAGGGCCTCTGTGTGGTTTCTGAGCTTTCAAGTCCAAGGTTAAGAGAACCTGTCCTTGAGAGGTAGGAGGCGGGGGAGAGTCCCTATTGAAGAAAGGATGGAGGTCATGCACACAGCACAAACACTTATTAAGTTATTCAGACGATGTCCTTGATTTCACCACCTCTTCATGCCTTGTTTTTGAGAAGGACTTCAAAAGGTTTTTTTAAGAGTAGATGGAAGGAGGAAATCATTTGTTGTACATTCCTTGCACTTGGAGCACCAACTAAAGCCCTTCAGTTTATTGAAGCCAAAAGCTCAGATGCTGTAGTGGCACAAGTTTACATATATATATATATATATATATATATATATATATATATAA
>JAPSES010000105.1:8430339-8442429 GCA_029822895.1 Maxillicosta whitleyi | reverse complement strand
TTTTTTATATATATATATATATATATATATATATATATATATATATGCTACTTGATCGTGCATACTAAAATAATGAAAATTTGAAATTTAGTAGGAAAACCCTTTGGAAGGAGTTTGTTAAGTGGGTCGTATCGTTTAAACAAGTGCTGTCCAAATGCTGCAGAGGTCGCAGGTTTTTACAGTGCTCCCTCATACATTTTTTACAAATGGAAAAGTGTATTCACACGTTTCCCAGCCTGTTTTTATTTTCTCAAGAACTCCCAAGAAATGTTCACCGATTTCAGGAAGCTTTGTTTGACAGAATCTGTACCTACAAATGTAGGGTCAATGTGTTTTGACACTTGGCTTAAACTGAACCTTTGACATGAATCGGGCCTTGTTTTTGTATGTCAGTCCCCTCCATTAATCCAGAAGGAACACATGGTTGAGTGGCTGTAAAGTTGTAAGAGATAACTGAAGCCTATTTGTTCAACATTTGGCAGAAATGCATTTTGGTTTTTCCAAGGCACTTTAGTCTTTTTAGGGTCAACTCGGTCCATATGAGCCCAGCAGTACCGAGCCAACACTGTGACCTGTTTGTGGTCCTAAAGCACAGTCTGCAGGATAAAAACTGAACAGTGAGCGCCTCTGTTCTGCTTTCCTGGTAGCCGAGGAGTGAGATATGGGCCAGCTGACAACAGCCAAAAAGACTGCGGTTGCGTTTTCTCCACAGACATAAACAATGACACTTCCAATTTCCAGAGCATGCTGTGGACTGGGAAAGGCCATCCACTGAGAGGAAGCAGAACTCAGAGTATGTGTGTTTAGGGTGTAGAAAAGGTAGAAATAAGGATTTTGGCTTTCATCCACTTTGTTTTATGGCATGCCACAGGGTATTAGTCATGAATTTTTTATGTCATATCGAATATGTAAGTTAGTCCAAGATTTTTAGCATCAGAGGTTACTGACCCTGCAATCCAGATGTTTTACCTGCAGCTGATACATCTGTTGGTAATGTGATTAATAAAACCACCAGATGGAGTTACCTGTGTCAACCTCCCCCTCTGTAGCCCCATCAGTATAATGAAGTTCTTGTTTACCATATGTGTGAAATGCACCAAAGGAATGTGACTGTGTGTGTGTGTTTCAGCATGTGTGTATGTGTTGGGAGAGGCCATGTGTACTTACCCTCCCCATTGTTTTTACTGCTACCAGACCGGCCATTTGTTCAGAGGCACAGACTGAGCTCTGTGTACTTTTGAGGGCTGTTGCAGCTATAGGGTTTGGTTGCATTTTCTCCCCCTGCCCTTACCCTCTGAATCCCCCTGTTTCTCGAGCCTGCTCAGTAATTCAGGATTTGTTTAGATTTTAGCAGGGAGAGTTAGTTCATGCCCTGTGCTGTGCGAGCAGCGGTGCAGGCCTCCTAACACCATCACACGGTGTTTCGGCCCGCTCCACTTCACCAGATCTGAGGGAGCAGACCTGAGCCAATTAAGAGCAGGCAGAACAGGCTGCTGTCCGTCTCCCTGCGACCCGCCCCCCTCATCGCTTTGATCTCTTGCACGCTACGCAAAACCAGAACCTTACCCTCTCTGTGCATTGGATGACAGATCTTGTCCAATTATTACAATCTGGTTTCAACGTTTCTGGGTAATCAGACAAAAAGATGAGAAATTACTTCTATCTTATTCCATCTGCCCATAACTGAGCTGTTTATAGAGCTGTTTGCACTCATAAAACTCTTTTTTTTTTTTTTCATTTGCTGATTCTCATAGACTTTACTTTGCTTCCCACTTGTAAATTCGCTGATAGTAAACAGTCTAGTGTGTAAAATTTAGAGGGATCTAATTGTAGAAATGGAATATAATATTCATAAATATGAACTTTTGCATTCTTCTTACCTCTAAATGAGTTGCTTATATCTACATAGTGTAGAGTGGGTGAATGAGCCATATTTCTACAGAAGGACTGTATATGATAGTTGCAACCAATAATGCACAAATTAAACACAGTATAATACATAGAGAACATAAACAGTGAACAAATACTCTTCCTCCTCTTATTTTCTTGTTTTATAGGAGGTGACATACCATTGTTAATTTACATTGCCATCATTTACTATGTTTGAGTGTGGCCCACAGTTAAAACTCAAGGGTGTTTAAGAGTTCATGTAGGTGAGAAGGGTGATTTATTTGGAGGAAATGTACAACTACACCACTAGATAATCACTAAATATAACACACTGAACCTTTCAAGAAAAACTGGAGATGAAGTGGATTTTTTTTGTTTTTACATTTTTGTATTTGTGGTGATGGTGACAAGCAAGTTTTCACCATGAGGAAATGTATGAACTGTAGAAAATGGATGGTTTGGGGCTTGAGATCATGAATCTCTTATTTTTCCAAATGAATAATAGAACTGATGTTGTATGTTTTGGCCAAATATCCTCGAATGATATGATTTTGTTCTGAATTATACTTAATGTTGGTCTACAAAAAAGCAGAAAGTAGAAATGTTTGTTGATAGAAATGAAATTAAGGCAAAATCCTGGATAAATGAAAACTAAAACTTAAAATGTGATACACCGTTTAAAAATATTGGTATCAGTCTCTGAAACACATTTTCCATGTTATCATGGGTTGCAAATACAATATCATGATTGTTTTTCCTTTTTATAAATCAAATTGGGGTTTTGCAAAAACTGATGTCAGAGATGTGACTAATGGTGTGTTTCTTTTTGTGTTTCTTCAGGGCCTCCACGAGTGTCTAACAAGGTTATCCACAGACAGACAGCTCGGCTGGGTAGTGCCATCAAGCTGCCTTGTCCAGTGGAAGGAGACCCTCCACCTCTCATCATGTGGACCAAAGATGGCCGCAACATCCACAGCGGTTGGATCCGTTTCCGCATCCTCCGTATGGGCCTGAAGATCAAGGAGGTGGAAGCAGATGACACAGGGACGTACATCTGCAAAGCTACCAATGGCTTTGGTAGTGTCAACATTAACTATACTCTCATCGTCATTGGTGAGTGCAGATGGAGTTGTTTGCATCACATCACATGGTTTATACAACATACTCAGCTTCTCCACAGGTTTCCCTTATGAGATCACCAAGGCTTATAAAATGTGTCACTCTTGTTAAAATAGTTATTTCCAATTCAGCATCTATAAAACGTGAAGTCACCTGTTTGGTAACTCTAGCTGCAGTGGTGAGTCAGTCCAGATTTGTACGGTCAGACCACATCATTCTCCACAGAGTTGGTTAAAAGCCATTTTTGCAATACTTCCCTGCAGTCACAAGTCTCACAGTCGTTCCACTGTTAAAACACAGCATCAGTCTCAGAGGTCGAGGTCTAAAACAAGTGGATTTATGGAGGTTTAGTGCTTGATCCTGTCATCTATTGTATGTGTTACAGCCCCTACCTCTCTCTGCCCAAAGTCAACAACGGCATGGGATATTGTTTCATACTACTTCATCCTCTGTGACTCAATTGGATCTCAAGCTCTTCCTTTTCCTTAGGCTACACTCTGTGGAGGCAGGAGGTCTGTAGCTCCGCAATAAGAAACACATTCAGTGTAATAGCGCCGGTTTGTCTTCAGACTCTCGCAGGCTCTTGAATGGGGCCTAGAGGATTAGTCTGACCAAGCTGTTTGAGTGTGTTGCTGTGGGTATTTTGTGCGTACGCGTACAGTGCATTTCCTCTGTGCTAGAGCAGAGCATGATGAATGAGCGGAGTGGAGCGTGAAGGCTGTGTTTAGTCTAATTATTCTAAGATGCCTAATTAGGGCCAGAGTCTGTGTGCTCTCTCCTGTAGGAGGAGTTGCAGCCTGGTCTTGTGACAGCCATTCTTCAGGAGAAGAGCCATAATCAGGCAGATGTGGAAAACACACAGCACTTCAGAAAATGGTGCTTGTTGTAGTACTGTATGCTTATGAGATGGGAGCAGTCTGGACCAGTGTTTATTTTAGGGTCTGCCTCAATATGAAGTTGCCACTGAGTTCAAAGAGAGGGTGTCTGCTGATTGTGCTAAAATGAAAGGTTGGAGATCGAGGCAGCCAGCCAGCTATAATGTCAAGGTTCACAGTACAGTTGTGCTCTATAGTATCAAAGTCAGACGTGGCCGTGTCTGTGTCTGCACTACACTTAAAGAGCATTTTAATTTGTTTTACAGTCACTGAACTATTCTTAGCCACACATTCAAAATCAATCATGTGATGGAAAACCAGCACTGTGTCATTTGGTTGTAATTGGATGGAGCACTTCATTATTGTCTGTTCAGTCTGCAAAGTAAATGTATATCCTTTCAAGTGGTGGACATCAGAAGTTCATCCATGGAGATATGAATAGAGGAGCGACAGAGAGACAAAAGATGTTCTATTCATAGCAGAAGATGACTGATTACATCTAGTTAGTGCTCCAAGAGTTGCCATTATTGTAGAGCATAGTTTAGTGAAGTAAAATTAACAGAAATTAGCAGGAGGTTTTTGGTTATGAATGAACTCACAAATTATGCATCTCAATCTTTATGTAGATCCAATTAAACCCAAGGAGAACATCTTTCACAAGCTGTCTGTTAGAATTCTGGAGCCTGTAATCAACAAAAAATGTAGTTTTTGATAGGTTTTGTAGTATAAGTGACACATTGAATGAAGTGCTTTATATACTGTTGAGAAATACTCATTTTTATTCTGCACTTTTAACATATCAAAGCAATGTACTAAAGTCTCAGGCCTCCATTAGGTTTGTAAAGTTCTAATGAGCACACGTATGCATTTCTCAGTCTCTGCATTAAGATCCCATCTAGATATATGGGGGGAAAAATCGCATGTACAGCAGTAAAAACATGGAAAAATAGCAGAGATAAAGGTGGATAAAGAGTTTTGCATAGTACTGTAAATTATCCTGCTTCAGTCTTATTGTTAAATGATTGTATCTATGTAATCTAATACAATTTTGCAAGTTCCACTCTGGCTTTCTGTTGGTAGATTTTAAATGAAGCCATATTAAATACACAGATATAAAATATAACTGCCAGTGTTGGAATTTCTTATTTCATGTAAACCACTGTAAACAAAATTTAATCCAGAGTTTGAGCAGTGACGATCTTAGACGTCTTTATAAGATGAAAAGCGCTTGCACAAACATGAGCAAAGGCAAATAAGGAAAAGTGGGGCCCAAAGGTTTCCCTGACCAATGCGTTCTTTAAACATTTTAGATGGGTTATTTTTTTAACAAAATATTTATCTCTGTTGTTGAGCCAAATACTGTACATACATGAAATTTATCTTTTGGATTTAACATATTGGTTTGAAGTTGGGGGGGATAGAGGATGATGACACAACCTACACACACACACACACACACACACACACACACACACACACAGACAGCAGACACATACAATTAGTCAATTAATCTTCATGATAGATTACACTATTCTCCCTGTGGTGTGTTTGTGTGACAGATAATTTGTCTGGTTTGGCTTCTGCTGCAGTGTGACTGAGTGAGAATGAAGACTTCAATAAAAACAGTTAAGACCGCTGTGATGAAGCTGGCAGCAAATGCCGGGAGATCAGTTCAACCTGACTGCATCCACTCCCACTCAGTGATTACGTTAAGAAAAAAATACCTTTGGAAGTTCAATCATAAGTCGTTCTTGGAAGCATATTTCCATGAGATTTTTATCAGGACCGTTTTTGCCCTTTATGGAGTTACGTAGAAACTTTCTGGCCACGCTCTTAATCCTGATCTGGTGTGTTCTGTACTTGTCCTCTGGTCGAGTTCAATGCATGACAAGCTGACTCTCGCAGACCCTCAGTGGCTAGTCAATGTCTGTGTTTTAGAGCAACACTACCAGCCCCCCTCTTTCTTCCTTCTTGTCCGTCATCCCATTAGAGACTTTCAGGTCGCCACCACATCATTTGTTTTTATAGATAATTATTCCATCGGGGGGCGCTGCATTCTAAATGCCTTTTCTACCACATAGATTAGGGGGCCTCATTGTCAAAATATTTTTAGGGTTGAACTCAGCTTAATGCAGCCAAATAGTCTGCAATTATTGTGAGCAACACTTTCCATTAATGTGAATTGGCTAATTGTTAGCCATTTAGTTGCTGTACTGACCTGCTATGTTGCTCTAAAAGCTCAGAAGAAAGTGCAATGTCAAATAGCTACAACAAATGAAGGGTAGCCTCCAGAAACTCCACATACAGTATCCATCATGTCAGTTTATTATTTTTACTGGATTGCAGAGAGAATAAGTAAGAGGGAAGCAACTGCAGGCTGTAACAGTGCCGGTCAGAGGAGAGGGGTCGAAGAAATCCTGGCAGCTGTTCAAGTTCATGGCCCAACGCGGAGAGAGTATAACTTTAAAAGATCGCCTGGGACACAGTGGGGAGGGGCCCGAGAAGCCCAGCAGAAGAAATACAGTAAGATAAAGAGACAGGGAAGACTTGAAGTGAGAGATCGAGGGGGTTTGCAGAGTGATGTAAGGAGGGGGGGTTCCTCTGTGGCTGTAGAGATATCCCTCTTCCCATCTGCCAGCGGACAGCCTGTCCTCCCCTGAGCTATCTGAAGAATCTGGTCAGTCAGTGCAACATGGCGCCTCCTCAATCCTTCCAGCTGGCTGTTTGGGCCCTGTTTGGGGTGGTCTCTTGACAACTGGGCCCATCACCTCCCAGTACTTCTGCCTGTTGGACCCATAGAT
This sequence comes from Maxillicosta whitleyi, assembly GCA_029822895.1. NCBI lineage: Eukaryota > Metazoa > Chordata > Actinopteri > Perciformes > Neosebastidae > Maxillicosta > Maxillicosta whitleyi. Next base: position 8,435,744 of record JAPSES010000105.1, on the reverse strand, counting down.
GCAAAGCCACTCTGTTCCCAGCTGCTCTGGTTGCAATAGGCTACATATTAGCATTAACATGGGATTGTCCTATTAACATTTACAGGATTGGATTTGAATGTTTGTGTCTGCACAGATAATATATTACAGGCCTCATGCAGGGTTGGCAGCATGTATTATTTCTACATGGATGTGTTGGCGTTCACTGCACATTTTTCATGTTGCTTCTCTCTGGAGACATTTTTGTCAGGCCAACTGTTGGATAAACTGCCCTGTGTGTGAATGATAGCATGTGGTAGCTGTTTGGAGATTTCCAGAGTGTGATGCAAGGCCACTGCACATAACTTTCCCTGGACATTACAATGTCCCCAGCAACATCTGGAGCTCATTGTGACCCCAAATCATCAGGCCTTTTCCTGTGATTCAGCTGGTACAAGAGGCCAACGGAGGGAGTGTGTAGTGACCTGTTTCCTGTGGCTGGATTTGTGAATGAAATGGGAGCGGATGGCGTCAGACACTAAAACACTGTATTTAGACTGTGAATGTTTTCATCGTGTGTGGCAGAAGCTTTATTATCTGATAATTTCATTTCTAGTAAATATGCATATGTACCATACATTATAGGCTTTCACTACCAATAATATATAATTCAATGCAAAATCATTGCAAGGAACATCAAAGGTATTCTGACCAAATGACAATTCTCAGATATAATGATCATATGTAAATTTTCTACAGTGATATAGTTTACAGTCAACTCACTGCAATGACAGCCCACAAGCCCCCCCAGAAATCAAGGGGAAACCCTGTGATTGTTCATTTTGATGTGATACATTCTATAAAGTTGAAGGAGTTTTGCTTTTATTTACTGACAGATGCATAAGTAGCAAGTCCTTATACATTGTGTCTCAAGGCCTCTCCCTCATTCCTCATTTTTTGATTATTTTATGTCTTAAGTATCCAAACATAACAATCATGTAGCAGCCATGAGGTGTCCTACCTCACCTCTGTCTGCAGTTTAGTGAGCCAACATTGTGTAAAGACAATAGTGGCAAGGGATAGCTGCAAGAGGACAGACGTATAAAGGGCGTCATTGTTCCCTAGAATCGCCAAAAAGTAGAGAGGAAATAGATTCAGGAGGAAAAAAAGTCAAAAAGAAAACCCCGGCAGTGTGGGACCATGTTCTGTTTGGATTGGGAGGTTCAGGAACCAGGAGGAATGTGGAGAGCCCAAGTGAGCAACAGAGAAATATTTCTTCCAGTGGAGGCTGTTTTTTAAAGGAATGGGTTATTATAGTTGGCCAGTTAAACCCCTTCAAATAGCCATGACATCATGGCTGGGCTTGGTGCTGCAGGGGACAAACAAAGGAGGGTTTGTACCCAGAGGACCCTAGAGCTTTCAGGGTTTCGGGGGGACTTGGAGGGAGGTAGAACTAGGGGGTTAGAAGTCACATCTGGTCTCTTTACCTGACCCAATCAAACCCTGAGAGGGAATCAAGTGTGCCAAACTGCATGTAGACAAACTCAGTGTGAGGTTCTATTGAACTCCGAATAAGAGAGGTACAGAGCAGGTATTAATGTACACTTACACTTATGCTTACCTCCCTGGATAGATTGGTTTGACGTGTTTTGAATGACTGCTAATCTGAAGTGACACCTCAGTATTATCTTATTTAATCATTTAACAGCAGTCTTCATTTGGTAATCATCTGCTTAATGTCTGTTCCAGCACAGAGTGGCAGATATTGGCAAGCAATCCGATATGCGCTGTTAATTCATCAATGCTTAACTCGAAAAGTCGATACGCATCACAAACTGTCGATTAGGTTTCACTCATTATATTTTCTCTAAGCCCTGTCTTAGCTCCACTGCATGATGTCAGCCAATGACATAAACTCCACAGCTGTCTCCTGGAACTGGGCTTATGAAAACTGATCATATTACATCCAAATGCTACAGAGTATGACCTTAGTATGCACCCTGTTCGGAGGAGCCTATCTATAAATGCTAAATTTACTCAGATAGAGCAGTTTGCTGAACATCTGACAGTAACACTTGAAGGATGGAGGACTTAAATGTAATGGAGAGACTGGAGAAGTGCAAATTCTCTTGCAGTGATGGCTTTCAGTATAAACTGAGAAATATATTTGCTATTTAGTTTCAGTTTAGTAAGTTTCGTCAGTTTAGTTTAGTTTGTAATTGAGTTTCACTGGATAAGATTTAGGGGACTTTTAAGGAGATCTACTCACAAAAATGGAATGTAATATTTACAATTATGTTTTTATTAGTGTATAATCTCCTAGACATGAGAATTGTATTTTTTCACACTATAATATGCTGTTATATGCAGAGAGGGAGAGGGTTTTTTCAAATTAGAAAAGTGTTAAAAGTGTTAAAGCTACAGTTCTAAATAGTTTTTAGTTTCATTGGTCAAAAATTCCATAATTACCTTGCAGCATGTTGTAAGTTAAGTGGCCTGAGAGGATGTCATGTGAGACTTCTGCATCTACTCTTTGCCTGGTGTTTGAGTCTGTAGAAATAACTGTGCTGCTCAGATTTAAGCTAATCAGGTGTTTTCAGACAGGGAGGAGGGTAGTAGCGAGTTGTTGAATAACCAAAGGATTGGCAGTTCAAATCCTGCTTTTTCCTAGTCGTGTGCCATTGTGTCCTTGGGCAAGACACCCACCTTGCCTCCAGTTCTGCCTCTGTGTAAATGATTGTTGGTGGTTGGAGGAACTGTTGGCAGCCACGCTTCTGTCAGCCTGCCCCAGGGCAGCTGTGGTTATAAATGTAGTTTACCACCGCTAAAGTGTGAATGTATGAGTGAATGAATAATGAATTCATTGTACGCACTTTGAAAATGCATTAATAGGCAAGTGCTATATGAATCTAATCCATTATTATTATTACATGACTGACAGCTGCAATTACTGATCGCTGATCAGTTTCCATCAGATGCAACCTGGATGTAACACTGCTGCTCATTCAGCGACTAAATACAGAATTTTAAAAAAAGGTCTTTGCTTTAATATAATGGCTTGAAACAATGTCAGGTCATGTGTATTCAGACTTAGTATTGTGAGTGAAGGGAATTGCTGAAGGAAGGTGTTTATTTTCAGATTCGGGCTGTTTCTTTACTCCATTTTCAGCTCTTGCAGCTTAAAGATGTCATAACCTTTACCTACTATGTCTGAGTAAATGACTCTTAGGGGTAAAATCTAGAAGAGACTGGAAAAATACTAAATTTTTATGTTTTCAGTGGCCACTGTAGGGAAAGGTGAGACAAGAGCTATAAAAGCAACATGCTGAACCTTTTAGGAGTATGTAAATAGTGAATTGTTTTTGTTAATACCTTGCTGTGTATAAATCACACAGATATTCAAAAATAGAGATGTTGAGTCTGTTCTTGTACAAACTTCACTCTTTCAGAGTTTTCTGCATGTTTCATAACTGGCATCATCTGTAAAATGAGAGCCTAAAACCTGTCCATACATATGATTATAATCTGATCACCTTTTTCCATTTAGTAGTCAATGTTCACATCCAACCATCCTATCATTGTCATGCCAGTCTGAAGTCTGTGTTATGACATTTCTGTCACTGTCATTTTTCAGCATGTTGTTTGATTTGTGTCAAACTGCTCACTCACTCTGGTTTTACTGTGAACTCAACAGATGATTCAGGTTCTGATAAAACTGGACCTGGAGCGGCTGATTGTGCCGACTGTGAGACAGGCACCGATGGCTTGTCAGAAAAACTTGGTAAGAGCTCTGTCAGTAAAGTATAAAATAAAGCCAATATTCACAAACATTTTGATATTTTTACACTTGGTTTACATCATCAAACTGGTTCATGTCTGATCGCTTTTCCTTGTTCACAGTACGTCCTCGTTTCACCCAGCCCACTAAGATGAGGAAGAGGGTGATAGCTCGTCCAGTGGGCAGCTCCGTGCGGCTTAAGTGCACGGCCAGTGGAAACCCTCGACCAGACATCATATGGCTGAAGGACGACAGACCGTTAACAGAGCAGGAAGTTGGCGAGGGACGTCAAAAAAAGTGGACTCTGAGTCTGAGGAACTTGATGCCAGAGCACAGCGGTAGATACACCTGCAGAGTCTCTAATCGGGCTGGAGAAATCAACGCCACATACAAAGTTGAGGTCATACGTGAGTATCCCACAGAGAGGCTGAGCTGTACACATGCCAAACATGTTCACCTGGAAATATTAGAGCTAACGGATGAGGTAAAGCAAATTTAAATGATTACTGCTGCTTGTGTGAATCATTTCTGTGATTGTTTGGACATTGTAGCAGGAAATTAAAATAGTCTGCATTAAAACAGTGTGAGTGTAATCACGGTAATAGCGGATCTGGTTTTGACTGTAGAAGAACTGTAACCTTTAAAAAATCTTCCCTCTGATCTACCTAGTCCTGACTCCTGATTGCGATCAGCAGGTCTTATTCATATCCCGGCTGCATGGATGAATGTGCTTGTGTAATCATGTATATGAGAAGCACATTGAGGAAGTGGGCTTCAGAGTGAGGGCTTGTGCCCTGGTGTTTGCACACAGAGAGAGAGAGAGGCAGTTCAACTCAGAGACCCTCCACCCAATCTGGAGCTGATTAAAGCCCAGCTGTCTGCCAGACCCCCTGCTCCCCCTCTTCCCATGAGAAATGTGTGCTGTACAACCAGGAGCAAAGACGGAGAGGAAACTAATCACACATACTTCTTGTGTTACATGTGGTATTCTTCCCTCTCTGTCAATTATAAGTTCTAAGCCTGAGGCTAATAATGCTAAGGACAAGTAAGACCTCTTCTATCTGCAGCAGGGCTGTCATATCAAAAGATGTCTGTTTGCGACTTGACAGGGTTTGTGTTTGTATCCATGCAGAGAGGACAAACTCCAAGCCGATTTTGACAGGCACTCACCCAGTCAACACAACGGTGGACTATGGGGGCACCACGTCGTTCCAGTGCAAAGTGAGAAGTGACGTTAAACCGGTCATTCAGTGGCTCAAACGTGTGGAGTCTCACGAGGAAAGCCGCTACAACTCCACCATCGAGGTCGGAGACCACCGATTTGTGGTGCTGCCCACAGGGGAGGTGTGGTCGCGGCCTGATGGCTCATACCTCAACAAGCTGCTCATTACCCGCGCCAAGGAGGAGGACGCTGGCATGTACATATGCTTAGGCGCCAACACCATGGGCTACAGCTTCCGCAGTGCATTTCTCACTGTGCTGCCAGGTGAGGCTGTGTGGAATGTCATCTGCTTACAGTGTAGTACACAGCAGTAGTCTGAGTTGTAAACATTCTGCAGAGCAATGAAGGAGCAGCTTGGACAAGGATCTGTGATATCAGTTTGTATACAGACTGTGCATAAACACAGAAACATGATACACACACACACACACACACATATATATATAT
>JAPSES010000105.1:8401258-8430239 GCA_029822895.1 Maxillicosta whitleyi | reverse complement strand
GTATATATGCATTTTGAGGGTCTACAATTGTTTAAAAAAAAAAAGGAAATCAATAACTCTCCTCCAATGTAATAAACACAAGCTACCAAGCCTGAAAATACAAAGAATGTAAATTTCTTATGTGCAGTATGTGTTAAAATGTGGGGACTAAAAGTTAGAAAATACGTAATAAAATACTCAATGACTTTATTTTATTATAGGGCTTAATGTGTATTAGTCATAATTAACCCTTGGTGACTTTTAGTCTAAAATTGAAGCACTGTTTTTAATGACACTTTCCAAATGTTCTGGGGATAAAAAGTTTCCACACAGTATTGCTAATTCATTACTTATTTACTGAAGTCAGAGAAGCAGGACTTGGACTCAGAAGGCCATGCTCTGTTCATCTTTAACTTGAAAACAAACGGAACAGGATCAGACATGTAATAAGTAATGCTTATACAATAGAATATACACAAAGGCCATATGTTAAAGAACATCTACTTTAAGATACATCATCATACAGAATCTTTACTAAGCTGGTTTCTCTGTGAACTTTGTAATTCTTAAAAATAAGTGGAAATAATAGAATACAAGAATAATAGATGTTTTCTTCTCCTGTTGTGCATTAGTTTTAATATGATTTGAACTAAATGTAATTATTTTCAGTGAGTCTTTATGTTTTGTTTTGTTTTTTTCTGTCCATAAACTAAAGGACATTACCGGTAATAAACCTGTCAGTGTTTAGACCTGAATGATTGATTGATTAATTAAACAAAATTTGTTTGATCATTGTTTGCAGTAGCAGATTTGTTTCTTTACAGTTTTGTATGAACATAAATGTAACATTGTGGGGTTTTTTTTGGACCAAACACGCAACCATGTTGTTATGTGCTGCTTTTACAGAATTGTTCAGTATTTTCTGCTCTTTTAATGACTGGATGATTTATTGATAAATAAAAAAAACCCTAAAGTACTTATTATGCCATAAAAGCAAACATGTTAAGTTTTAAGAGCTTGTTTTGATCTTTTTCTCTTTCTGGTCTCTCTTTTGCAGACACAAAGCCTCCCATGACTACAGTTTTCTCCCCATCCTCCAGCTCCCTCCCCTGGCCTGTCATCATTGGCATCCCTGCTGGAATAGTGTTCATCTTCGGCACAGTGCTGCTGTGGTTCTGCCAGAGTCGAAAGCACTGTCCTCCTCCTCCGAGCGCTGCTCCGGCGGCCACGCAGGTGTTGCACGGCTCCCACCGGCTGCCATATCGAGAGCGGGAGAGGCTAGGCTGCGCTGCTCCGTCCTCCAACTCCTCGAGCCCGGAGAAAGACTGCATGAGCTCCATGAACTATGAGGAGTATCTGGCACAGCAGCAGCTCCTCCTCAGCCAGGGAGGACCCACGCTGCCTCCGAAAATCTACCCGAAAATCTACACTGACATTCACACGCACACTCACTCTCACGTGGACGGGAAAGTACATCAGCATCAACATATTCATTTTCAGTGTTAGCCTTAGTGCCAGTTTATTCCCACACTAACTTCTTCAGTATCTCAGAGGGACGACGAGCTGCGGACTGAACAGGCAGCTCCTCAGTGACACTCGCTAAAACTGTCTCCACGTAGCTGGATGCCAGTATGGACGAAAGTGACAAAAACAGTGGCCAGTGTTGCACACCTCATGTTGTTACATCCAGTTTTCCAATTTTACCTGGTGCTTTTATGAAATATTTTACCTTTTACATTCTCACACCACTAAAATCCATTCATCCTTGATGTGCACTTGAGACAAAAAGGACAAGGAACTCTGCAGCGTGTGAGAGTAATCGCAGCTATTCAGGCCAAACGAAAGGTTTTCCTCAGCAATATTTGTAAGTTTTGCATTTTTTCCTACTTGAGGTATGGCTGAACATGGAGTTTCAGTTTTCACTCAAACAGCTCGAAACATGTCGGCTGGAAATGAAGATGGTACTCAATATTTACATAAGGGCTGGTTTTCAGCCCCTTTCTCAGGTTGTCCTTTTGTGTTTTTTTTTTAAATATGCATACTGTTTTTTGGAATGCACGTGCATTTAATGCTGACCACTATCCTTTATATATTACCCCTCTCCATCCCTCAACTCTATTCTGTTATTAGTGATAGAGTGGTGAGTTTCATGACACCTTTTATGGTGTACAAACTTTGCCGAAGACTGCAAGGGATGGATGAATTGTGTTGAACTTCAATATCATTTAAGCTTCTTTAGGTAGGTTCCCTTCACTAGTCATTAGCACGTCAACATTAATGTATTCCATCGATACCAGTGACCAGCAACGGAGTCGTTTAGACCACCAACCACAGTTCATGAAGCTGTAGTCATTTATAATCAAATTGAGTCATGAATATTTAATTTATTTTGCTAAAAAATGTATCAAAAGTTTATTTTTCAGAGTAAGGCGTTTTACATATCTATGTAATGTTATTAAAGTATACTGTTGTTGTGTATAGTACATTTTGAGTACTTATTCACCAGTTTAATCACATTTAGTTCTTTGCCAGTATTTAGATGTTTGTGTATGTAATTTGGTTATAATTTGACAATCTTGTATGATATATTCTGTTCAAAGCTCAAAAACTGAATCATCTACAGTTTGATGATTTGGTACTTTGATTAAATGTCCTGAAACTGATGTTTAATACACATGTATTACTGTATCACATACTCCATTTCATCAAGTACAGAGGTGGAAAATAACTAAGTACTTTAACTCGAGTGCTGTAGACATTTGGGGTACTTGTACTTTACTTAGATTTAATCTCAGAGGGAAATATTGTACCTTTTACTCCATTACATTTATTTGGCAGCTTCAAGTCTAATTGTTAAGATGAAGATTTTATGCAATGAATAATCTTTTAAGATTCACTGACTGGCCACTTCATTAGGTATATCTGTTCAACTCCAGATTAATACAAATTTATCACAAACTCAATGCATTTTAGGCCATATGACAAAGTAAAGATGATATACTGAAGTCAAAACCGAGGATCAGAGTGAAGAAGAGAGGTGATTTACTTTGATACTTTTTGGCTTTGTTAAATGTATTATGAGTATTTCACAAAATGCTGATCTATTGGTTTTTTTCACATGGAATGTATCTACAGGGTTTACAGAGAATGGTCTGGAGAAAGAGAAAATACCCAGTGAGTGGCAGTTCTTTGGGTGGAAATGTCATGTGTCAGAGGAGAATGGCCAGACTGGTTTGAGCTGATAAAAAGGTGAAAGTAACTGAAATAACTACTGGTTTATAACTGAGGTATGTGGAAGAGCATCTCTGAACACACACCATGTTGAACCTTGAAGCAGAAAATACACTCACTGGCCACTTTAATAGGTACACTGTGAAATCATGGGGTAAAATGGCCAATGAGTGCACAACACATAGTTAAAGGGTTTGGGTTTTAGCTTCTGATAATTCCACCATATACACTAAATTTCTCACATGGGTTTTAATTATATTTTTGCAAATAATACAATTTTTTTTGTAGAAGTTAGAGATCAGAGAAAAAGCCCAGAAATGTAAATTAGATCAAACCAGCTCAAACAATAACACACACTGATGCTTTTCTATTAATATTATAATGTTAATATATTAGAACACATGTCAATACAGCCTCAAGATCATTTCAATCCAGCCGTTAACATATTCACTGGAAAATGAAAAGACATTAAAAAGTAAATATTTAGAATTATCTTTTTTTTTTTTTTTTACATTTTTTATCACCAGTGTCAGTTTGATATGTAAAAGGATGAAAAATGTGAAGTCTGTCACAAACTACTAGACAAAAACATTCTGAAATCTTCTTCTGATTTCATTTTGAGGTAGAAAATACACACAGCTGTCAAACATCAATGCATTTTTCAGTGGAAAATGGCCAATTCCCTGTATGTAATTGACAGATTTTGCAGGTTTTCTTAGAGTACCTTTAAATGTTATTATATCAAAATAGAAGAAAAATGGGTTTTTTTTAATTAACCAAACATAATAACAAGCATCCACAACCAGTCTGTCAAAAACACTTACATTTTATTGGTTTAAGATGATTATTTTTTTGTACATGTTCATTAAAGAGCCTCTGAATGTCAAAAAAAGACACTTTGCTGTTGCTAAAAACCTGAAAAACTGTATTTTACCTGCAATAGCTCAATTTGATAGGATTAGTGGCTCAAAAGTTGTTGTTTGTTTTAGATCAGTGAATAGTTTTGATTATGATTTAGGTCTTTAGAATTAATGTCAACCTTTTTCACCTTGATTTGCTGACTTAAAAAAAATACGCTATAATTTTTATAGTAGTGTATGTACCTAGAAATATTAGTTTATTAATGAATTACTCTGAGTTCCATTTTGATTGTTCCCATTTTATTTAGCTGTGGTTATTGCTATGAAAGAGTTATAGACATATATAGCCAAATCTAAAATCTAAAAAACTGTAAAAATGATAATTACCCTATACTATATACAATATAATACATGTGTTTCTTCAATGATGCTGTTATTGTCACCAAACAAACAGAAAGATATAAGAATTGATGATGGTTTTAAGCAGTTTAGAATAGTTTTTATTGTAAAATGACAATCAACATTTATTAGAAGGTTATGGATCGAGGTCTATTGTGAATTCAGGACTACTGTATGTGTTTTATGGTTCAGTTGTCCCAGTGAGTGGCCTTTCTATTACTTCATCTAAGTCGGTGTAGTCTATCCCTGTGTCAGAGTATCTTTATGACTCGAGTTGGATTTTTTTTCATGCAGGACTTCTAGTTGTAGTGGAGTATTTTTCATTGTATCCATTGTCTGTGTATGTACAAGTGAGTATCCTGTGAAAAGAGATGTTAAACGCTGGATTTGTGGGTACGGACAGGTCAGCTTTGTTCCTTTTGAGGTGGTTAAGTGTCCGCCGAGGGTGACGCAGAGGGCAGCCAGCAGAGGGACAGAAGTCGGCGCGATGAATGACTAAATAGATACGCCACAGACACAAGAGCAGTCTCACAGTCCTTTTTAGATGAGTGATGGCCCCTGCAAGACTACACCGAGTGACCAGCATCTTTTCCCATTTAAGTGAATCGACACCCCCCCTCCTCCTCTCCTCCCTCCAGGTCTGCACCACCACCTCATTCAACTCCAATCTAGGTAGGATTTCCTTTCAGCGTTTAGGAAGTGCATTGTCCTGCTCTGGGAGTGATGTGACAGGACCCCGTGATTGCTCAGGAAAGAAGGGGAGCATTGTATCAGACCAGCTCTTGTTTTGTTGTAAGCATTCGAGGATGGGGATGAGCTCCAGATGGGTAAGAGGTGAGTACACTCTGTATCTACTGTGCTTTACTGAGGCTTCCTACACTGAACAAAAAAACACTGCAGGCTTCAAAATCATGGTCAACTTCATTCACATAAAGAACACTTCCAAGTCCAGAAGCCACTTGACAAATATTCACAATGACGACACTGCCCCCTTGTGGCCGTGAGCCTAATGAAAGTAAATTTTATTACCTTCCATCTCATTCACATCCCTCCAATATCACTCGTGTTGGTTATTTATTAGACACAAGTGGATTCATGTCTTCGCCGCAGGGTTTCCCAGTCATTTTTAACAGATAAAATTTCACACTTTTCCAACTTTATTGACAGATGATGTTATTTCCAGGTCTGTTTAAGAACATTAACAGAAATAGACGTACTGATGTCATACTCAGAAAAAACACCATTTTCATAAAGCGTTCTTTATCTAGTCATGTAAAAAATTAGACCATTAAAAACGATGGTTATGCAATCAAGTATTAACGCACGTATGGATCATGTAACTAAAACAGAAAAGGCCAAAAAGCACTTTGTCAGTACAGTTCCATATCATAACGCAAATGATTTTGGTTATTATCAAGAAAAACAGAAAATTGGCCAGATATCAGCACTTATGAGCCATTTTTATTTGTCCAAATGTACCTTTAGTTGTACCAGGCATTAAAATAAACAAGACATTTAAGAAAACAAGGGTGGTCTAATGACTTTTTCCCCCATGATTGTAAATTTGACAGGTTTACTCTTATTCTGTGCATTTTATTAGACAAAATGCACAAATTAAAGAGTCAGTTTTGCATCAGAATAAATCGCAAAATCCAGTCTAGTCAGTGTTACTGCCACTAAAATATAGCTCGTCTTTGACTTTAGAACCACTTTCCTACTGTAAAAATTCTGATTTATTCTATAGTCTATCAGATTTATATCCACTGATGATTAGGAGCTTTTCATTTAAGATTTGGAGTTTACTTGCTCATCTTTTGTTCTGTTTCATGATCATATAGTTGTCAACTGTTTTCACCTCAAAAAAGCTTTTATATTAAAATGCCATGACTGTATCCCTGTAAAACCCATCTTCAAATTTTCACATTATTCTATAAGAGTTATAACTTTACCTCTCACCAATAGAAAATGTTATGTGACATCACAGGTCACAAGATCCACCCGTTAACATCAGATTTTGGTCAAGTACTGAGAACTGTTTCACCTTCAGCAGCTGAACATTAAACCATCTGGACACAGTGTGCACAGTGAGGCTCAAAGGTTACAGATATGCGACATGGAGGGGAAAAAAAACTGTTTTTGATTTTAGGAGAACTTGTAAATCATCTTTATTACAGTATTAGAAAACACACAGAAAAGCACAAACAACTACACAAGTAAAGAAACACAACAGTAAAAGAAGAACATGAAAAAAACACAGTATTTACAATTAAACTCAACCCTTTTGGACGTTGGAGATAAGCTCGTCAAAAAGCTTGGTGAGCTCTTCAACATATTTTTTTTTAAAAAAAAAAAAAAAAAAAAGCATGTAGTTTTATTAAAAAAAAAAAAAAAAAAAAACATGTATAATCCATGTCAATCAAATAAATCCATTCAGATCAGCAGACTGTAGAGGGCTATTCTCAGCAGATGTAATAATAATAATATTAAATTAGACTTTCTCTAGTCTAGCTCTGATCAATAGTTGAAATGAGTAGAGCCACAAAAATTGTAATTCCTTTCAAACCACTGGTCTGTGGTATCCTAAAACCTGTCAAAACTACTTTAGATTGTATTTTCACATCAAACAAGTGAAAATACAGTAAACTACAGACTATTGAGATATTTTTTTCTGTTTAGTTCAATAACACTGCACTTGCACCAAGTTGCAGCCCATGAATAGTGGGGAAAGATACTATTTTAATAAGGCATTACTTTCTAAAGCCCGACACTGGTGATTTTGACAAATGTTCACAGGGAACAACATGAGCTGCGTTCACACCACCACAGTCTTCACCTTAGATGTTTTAAAATTGTTATTGTCAATTTTTTTTCTGATCAGTATTTTAGGTGATATCATAGCTTTTTAGCTTCATAATAAAATCCAACATCATAAATTTAAATAATAATAAAAAACAACAACAAAAGAAGGATTTAATGTTGGACAATCCCCTGTTTTTAAAAAGCTTCTTTTCTAGAAAAACATAAAGTGACTGATCTTGTTTGGTATTTTGTCTTTCCAGAATGGTGGAGAAATCTCAGTTTTTCTCCATTTCAGTTTTGGCAGTGTACCCTACAGTTCAACCTACAGTTTTTGCCAAGTTGACTTCTGTAGTAAATAGGGGTGTAATGTACAGGGTAATTTCCAGTCGGTCATGATTGGGGGATAAATCCCTCTGCTTTACACTGGGATCCTACATCATCAGGGGTTCATTTCACTGTAATAACTGACGCACTGTACAATTATCCCTTGCGTACAGGAACAATCATTGTCTCACCTTTTGGTCCAGACTCTTCTCCAGCGATTGCACTTTCAGCTGTTCCCGCCTCAGCTGGGCCTGAAGTGCAGATATCTCAGACTTGTTCTTGGACCGCACCTCTGCAATTTCTTCGTTTGCACTGAGGAGAAGCAAAGCGCTACAGTCAGGCACCGTCAGGCTTACCGGGGATTATCTACAGCTAATGCAGAAATTTGGCATTTCTTACTGGCTAATTTTCTCCTCTGCGTGGACTTTAAGCATCTGGTAGCGCTGCTCCTCCTTTTTGATTCTTGTCAGGTAATCCTGAGCGCAAGCTTTCAGTGTCTCTTCATTCTAAGGAAATGGAATGGGGACACTCAGTTCTAAAGCTCATGTGAAAATACATTATTCATAATATTCAGGTTTTTGCAAATTCTGACCTTTTTGTAACCCTCAACAACCCCCTTGTACTTCTCCAGTCTCTTAAAGAGTTCAGAGCAAGATCTTTCCATGGAGTTGAGGTCATTGGCTACTTGCTCCTTCTCGTGCAGCGCTGTGTTGAGCTTTGTCTGGGCCTCCTCCCTCTCCCTCTCCTGATCAACTGAGTAATGCCAGAAAAATGTTCACATGACATCAGCAATCCTTGAGATTATGAAATGTGACAGATTTGCATAGTTTGCTTTCACTCACCCATCATTTTTGCAATAAGTAGCTCAAACTCTGCAATTATTTTCCTGTAAGGGGGAAAAAAATTAAACACTGTAAAGCACTGTTAACTCATTACTGAGAGAAATTTAATTAATCAACTCAACTCACCGCATTTCTTGACTGTCCTCAAGTAGCTTGTTGTGCTTTTTCTCTGCCTGGTAAAGAAAATACACTTGAGCATCATGTAAAAATCACCATTGCATGGCTACGTCATAAATGTATACCTTGTTCCAAATGAGGTAACAAACTTTCTACATTCTGAATTTTACTTTTTCACTGTCATTTTGTTACCAATTAATGATGTACATGTAGAATTTGTGCTTAAAATATTCCTAAATTGTCCTTAGAATAAGGGTCCTGTTGTGTCAGAACTGTCAGTGTATTGGATTGGATTGCAGAAATATGATCCGAGTGCATTTACAGCCACTGGCCAACATGTTATTGTGAGCGTTTGACCACTAGAGGGAGTAGTGAATCACTTTCAGACTCCTGTGGTGAGGAAAATTAATGTTAAGCAGCATGCTTTCAGAGTCAAAGAAAGCAAAAAAAAAAAAAAAGATAATAGCTAGAAGTATCATTGTTGTTTTCACCACTGGACACAGCTCTAAATGAAAACAATGGAGTTTGATGCTGAAATGATAGTGTTTCTTCTGCTGATGAAGGTATAAAGTTATGTGATGTTATTATCTTGGCCAAGATGTGCAAACAGATGTGTAAACAATGAGATTTATTCTTCATTCAGTAGATATACAGCATTGATTCGTTAGTGGTAGAATAGAGGACTGAGAAATACAATAACTTGAATTATGAAAAATGAAAAGTACCTAGTAATTGATGGAGGAAAACTACTTATCGTTTCACAACTTACCCTACAGAAAAGAAAATTCAGATGTCTTCCAGTTTTCAACTTCACTTCTTCTAGCTCTACATTAGTCTGAACTGGTCTAAATGGTCAAAAGGGACGTACCTCTGCCTGGACTTTATCGATGGCTGCATCCATGTCTTTCTGACTATACTTCAGCACCTCTATGATGGCGTCCTCTGCGTTTGTTGGCTGGGGGATGAGCGGGACATGTGGGACCAGGCTCTCAAGTATCGGAGCAGTCTAGAAGAGATTCACAATGTCAAGAGATCGAGTTAGATGGTGTTGGAAAGCATAAAAATACTACTACATGTGTTTATGTGATATGTATCTGTGTTTGTAGTAATGTGGTGAATGGTGCCTCTTCAGGACAGACATACTGGTTCTGTAGATACATCAAGCAGTTTGAAATCATCCTTCTGTGGCTGTTTTTTTTCCTCTTTCACTGCTGTCTGTGGGGTCTCAAGCCTGAAATGGAACGGAAAAAGGGTAATCTTATTTTTCTCCAGCATGCCCAAAACAGAACTAATTTACCTTCTAACAACCGTAGTGATCTCCGTCAGCAGAATGTCTTACCGTGAGGCGAAGGCAGCCGGGCGTGGAACCTGGGTCTGAAGAACGGGGCCTACTGATTTCTTTGGGCTCTCTCTCAGCAGGGGATCAAATTTAAGGTACAAGGACTGTTTCCTCAATGCAGACTCCTTAAACTGATCACCAAACATTAAGCACATTTAGACAACGCATTGACAAACTTTAATTCTGCAAAAATAAGCCTTCAAGTACTCACACTGCTGGAGCCAAACTGTTCCAGGTAGTCAATTTGTCCGTCAAAGTCATTGGCCATGACTAGAGATAAAAACATAAAACCAGCCATTTCATTCAGTTTTACACATATATATTAATTCATCTTCCATTAGATTCTTTTGCATCATTAACCCATGTATGGTCCGCCTTTCACAGCTCTGCACTCATCTAGGGATCATAGATTTTCCCTTTTCCAAACAGCTTTTACTTTAGAATAAAGTCTTTCCCATGATTTCCTTTGTGGCAGACAGAAGATGTACTCTAACCAACTTTACATGTGCTGCAATACGACACTGTGCCCCGAGTCACACTTGCATGTTGTGTACTCAGGGCTGAAAAGTGGTGTGCAGTGAAAAGTAATGTTAAATTACTTGAAGGCAGGGGCATCTAGCTGTAGAGGTTTTTTTTTTAATTTGTGACAACAGTTCAATTACTTTCCCTCTAAATATTTTATTTTTTCATAGAAATTGTTAAGTATGCTTTTGTGTCCTTAACCCTGCCCTAACCACTGTTCATTTTGCTGCTGTTTGCATTGACCATAATAGTCTTGTAAGATTTTTAACCACAATGTATCTTTCCTGGTCATTTTCTTATACAATTCCTTTGGTAGATTTACTTTATCAAGTTAAGCCTTCGGTGCATGATAGTTTTTTGGTACCACTAGGGAGAAAAAAAACAAAAAACAATTATCTTTCACTGAAGCCGAGTAACCCCACGTTTTCTGGTTCTTTCAGCTACTTGTATGTAGTTCTCATCTACACCAATCTTTACTTACATGTACTTCCGGGAACAAACTCCTCAGTGAACTCAGACATGCTGGTGTGAGACTTCTCAGAAAACATCTGCACTGGTTGAGCTTCAAGTTCCAGAGTCTTGTCATGGCCATCGGAAGCCT
Organism: Maxillicosta whitleyi; assembly: GCA_029822895.1. Lineage (NCBI taxonomy): Eukaryota > Metazoa > Chordata > Actinopteri > Perciformes > Neosebastidae > Maxillicosta > Maxillicosta whitleyi. The sequence goes on along the minus strand of JAPSES010000105.1, from coordinate 8,419,226 downwards.
TTTGAGTGTCAGCCTATCATTTTCATAAGAAAAAACAATTATGGTTAAAAATCCATACATACTTTAGTTGGTTAGTAAACTGAATAAAAATAGATGACAAGTTCTCTTACAGCTCCAGTGGGGTTGGGTTCTGCAGCAGACACACTCTCTATGGGCCTGCAGAGGGTGGAAACATACAAGCCATTGAAACACTTTGAACTGTAGCACTGGCAAGTCAATGATCCACTACAATTACTCTTAATTCTGAAGAAAGGTCAACATACAGTGCAGGGGATAAAGCCTCCTTCTCCTTTGGCTCGTCTTTCTGCTCCTGAACAGCAATTTCCTTGTGTACAGGGCTGGACTTCACACTGCACTTTGGAGAATTAACCATGGTTGACTTTGTGCCAAAGGGATTGAAATTTGGGTCGTCAAACTTGTCAATGTCCAATGAATACAAGCCTTTGGGGACAGGAATTTCCACATCATCACTGGTAACAGGCTGTGGAGAGGTTTCTTTTGGTGGCTTTACATCAGGTGCTGGCTTTTGCTCTTTCGCTTTTAAACCAGGAGGCCTCTTGCCAAACTTCTTAGGTGGTGGCTTCCGTTTAACTTCATCATCATCAAAATTGAACTCCAGTTTGGTGGGACCTTGCTTAACTGGGTCAACACTCGGCTGCGTATCAGCAGCTACAGGTTCCACTTCAGGTTGAACTGACACTTCAGGTGCAGTCACGACATCTGCAGGATTTGTTTCTCTTACAACAGGTTTATCATTTTCTGGCATGGCTTTCTTGACCAGGGGTGAATTCTGGATTTTGGAACCACCCATTTGGAAAGGGTTAATAGAGTCGAGGTTGTCAAAATCCAAATTGTAGGCACCTTTAGGTGGCAGTGGAGCATCTTCCTCAAAACTCACTGGGTCTTTATCTTGAACATCATTTGAGGGCATTTTAGGAGGTTGTTTCTCATCAGGTGTGGTGGTGCATGAATTCAGTTCCTCAACTGTTGGAACTTTCACTATGACCACACTGCTATCTGTGGAGCTGATGTCAGCCAGAGAGTTTTCCACTGAGGGAGTGAAAGGAAGCGTATCATCAAGAGCTGATTCTACTTTAACAGGCTCTTCTGTCAAATTCTCTTGTTTACCAGTTTGGGGCTTGTTTTGATCTGTTGGTGGAGGCCTTGCTGGAGAGAGCATCACCTTGTTGGAACTCCCAAAAGGATTGATGGCATCAAGGTTTTCAAAATCCAACTGATAGCCTCCTTTGCTTTGAATCGGCATGTCATCATCTGGATAAGAGGACATCTCTGCGGAAAGTAATGAGATAGTTATTATTCAGCAGAAAAGAAGAAAATTAATCTAAAGTCACTTTGTAATGATGATGGTTTAACTACCCTGGCAGGGTCCATCAGGATTCTTAGTAGCATCTTGAGATGAAGCACTGTTAAAAAAATAAATAAATAAGATTTGGTTACTTAAGTTGACTTTCTCTTCTTTTTCCCCCTTCTGGGTACCTTCAACTTACTTTGTTTTATCCAACTTCAAGGACTCCAAGGCTTTAGCACATTCATCGACAGACGTCATTTTGGACTTGCTTGGGGAAAGAATTCTTTTAGTCACTGGGTCTCTTCTTGGAGTCTGAAAACAGACCTGCACACAAACAGTTTGATCAGTATCTTAAATGTACAATCATCTAGAGAGAAGAAAAGAATGAACAGAAGAATATCCACAAGGTAACAACTTAGTGTTTCACTGCGGTGTGACTAAGCTTGATGATATTTTGTGAATTTACAGAATTTTCAGATCAGACTGGTCTCATGAGCATGTGTGCAAACCGTCGAGATGAACCAGTGTTGAACAATTAAAAAGAGACACTCGTTTTGTACCTTCATTCCCTTTGGCTCAGTCTTGCTGGGCAGATTTTCTGTCTGACGCAGGATTGAGGGTCTCCCAGTCGGTTGAGCTAGTGCAAAAATGTCATCGCTTGAGCTGCAACGGTTTCCTCCAGGGTTGACCCCGCGATTCTCATCATTCACGTCAGCCAAGCTCATCCTGCATAAACAAAGTGCAATGCTGTAAGTGCAAAGCCAGGTCTGATGGGAGGGGTCATTCTAACAGCTGTATGCAGCTGATAAGATACTTGGAGTCACAGGATCTTCTTGTGTGTTTAAATACACTCCAATTATGCAGCAAAGATGAGTGTATCAAAAAACACTGGCAATTCTTGATTCTTGCTCAGCCTCTAGATAGAATTTCTGAATATCAAACCAGTCATTTAAACACAACAATACTGAAGAGAACTGTCAAAGGAAGCCCAGGAATGTTAAATAAATTCTAAAACTCAGTACCTGTTCTACAATTTCTAACTGTTAAAACATTAAATGGTACTCATCCATAATTTCCAGATATTTTTTTTATTATTATTTAATATGTATTAAATGTGACCTTATGTTTCTAAGACTGATCGCAATTATCACCATAACTCATTTTAATTTCATATATGGCCTGAGGCACATGAAATTTATGCCAAGGTCAGGCCTCATTAACAAATGACAAGAACAGAAAGATGAATCACCTGATCAGTCTCATTTCCACACACAATTTTTATGCACACACCCATGTCAATGAGAGCTTTGTCTTTTTGATATCATGTGAATGTTTTGTTCAGCTGATCACTCAGATTGAACTTTGCATAGACATTGTGGGAAAGTTATGCGTTTTTTATTAACTTTAGACAGTGTTGACATACATTAAACACAAGCATTTATTTATTATATTTAAGACCAGCTGAAGGTATTTTAACTAAATACATGTCTAACTTCATGTAAAAATGGGATTAGTGAAGTTACTTGGTTTAAACTACATTTCCAAAACAAGACTGAATATTAAGATAAAAAATGTTTTAGGTTCAGTGGTCAGTTTAGATTCGCAACAGTAGAAGGGAAAGTTAGACTCACACATTTAAGTAATTAAGAGATGGATCATTCAAGTTAATAGAAAACGAAAACTACATGACAATTAAATCTACAAAGCTGAGTGTAGCATTAGTTAAGAACTTATAAAACATTGTGGAAAAATACAGATTGTAGAGATTGTACGACTTCTTAATGGCCTCGATTAACCCTGCACTAGTTTAGTGAGATTCACCGTTAGCTTAGCATCAACGTTTACCATCTTCAATGCGTCCAACAAAAGTTTTACGTTAAGATATAACTTAATGTGCTTACCAACAACCCATGCTCACATTACGTTGACTATAACAATATTAACGAGGTACTTACTGAATAAAGTTACCGATTATCTAATGTTAATGTAACTGACGTTAACAAGACTTTTCTAACTTTAACGAAAACCTACGGTTTGTGTTAATGACATGAACAAACGCATAATAAGAGCATTACAAATATTACTTTTTTTTATCACATACCTCAAAATAACAGTTGCAATCGGTGAAAAATACCCGTCTTTCTTTAAAGAAACTTACGACGTGGATAAGGAATAGACCTGCGTGGTTTTGAAAAACCCTCGTCTTGTTGTGTGTGGATGACAACCGTTTGTAATTTAAAAGTCTTGAAACGCACCAATTAAATAACACAGAGCGTTCACGGGAAATGCACTTCCGGTTTAACAGCCAATGACATTTTAACAGGATGTGAGCCAATCAACAAACGCGCACGAGTCAAAGAGTTTTGAGCCAAGAGGTTGAAAAACGATCCACTTTCGATCAACATGGCGGCGGTTAAGCTATTTCTCCAAAACAGAAAATAAACAAAAAGCTTTTCTATACTGTTATTATAAACTGTCTGACAGAAGCAAAGCGTACAGACACAGACATCAGAGAAACCGTACATAACCGTGGTCTTGCGTGACAACTTTTTCAATCAATAATGTCGGAACAGTCGCTCTGCAGCTGCGCGGTGTGTCGCAGTGGAAATGATTCATCCACTGCTAAGGTTATTTTTAATTGAAAGACAATGTTTTATCAGCATCAGCTGCAAAACATGATGCTGTTTTTAAATTCATGATGAATTAATAAAAACACTTAATAAAAATCACAACTTGTATGTTGTGTGTTAATTTATCTTTTTTTTTTTCTTTCTCATTTCATTGTCATGTTCCCCATCCAACCTGTGGCATGATCAACATGAGCACAGCTTTATTTTTGTTTTTTTTTTTTTTTTTTTTTTTTTTGTTTACTCTTGTGTGCTTTTGTACTTTGCTGCTGTAAATATGAAATTCCGTCTAGTCAGAATAATAAAGACATATCTTATTTCTTTTTCTTTTTTTCCCAAAGTGTATTTGCTTTTCATTGCTCTGTATTGTGATGATGATTAAAAAAAAAAAAAAAAAAAGTAGTAGCAGCAGTCACAAAGACTAAAGTAAGTGATGTTTGTTCCAAGATTGATTTGGCTCTACACACAGTTAACAAATGTTTCTGTTATGTGCAGATTCATAATGCACATATTTGTTTATATAACCTATGTCTACAACTTGTTTGTATTTATTGAAGCACTTAATATTGTTAAAGATGAATCAGTATTATCATGTCATAATTATTCACTTTTTGTTTTAATAAAATCATTCTGAAAAGTATATCCCTACAGTATAACCAACGTTTCACTTATGTTAATGGGGAAATATAATCTTTTTTTTCTTGTTTTTTTCTTTACTAGATACTTACAAAAATGGCATTCGAGTCAACCATGACAAATTGACTTGTATGGAAATTTGAGCCATGAAGTGAATCGCCAGTTTTATTCTCAAAACAGCATTGTATAGAAATATGTAATAAACACACTCATTTATTTTGAAAGAAAAAAGTGTCCTCAATAAATTAAACATTATTTTTTAAAGTATCTCTTATTCTGATTAGTGCAGTTTGAAGTGCTTTATTTATATCCAGATAAAAAGACAGAACAAAGTGTAACAGAGTATAAATATATTAAAATGATAAATTCATAAAAAAAAACCAACATATTTTATATAGTATAAAACCCCTCAAGATAGAATTAAACAATATCAAACCAATAAAATAAAATAAGATAATCTTTTATTACTCACACAAAGAGGAGAATTGCAGTTTTACAGCAACACAGAGAATGCAATATAAAAAAGTAAAGACTAACATAAGAAACAGAAAAAATATGATTAAAAAAAAGCAAATGTTATGTAATATTGAGTCTTTTAATTTGTTATTTAAATAATCATAGTTATGTTTTATGCCACTGCATTTTTATTGTAAAACACTTGGAGATTATATCTACAGGGATGGAGGAAGTACTGAAGTTCAGTCCTTAAGTAAAAGTACCAATACCCTGCAAAATATTTACTCAAGTAAAAGTAAAAGTACTACATCAAGAATTTTCCTTAAGTAAAATGACTAAATACTTCCTTTAAAATGTACTTTAAAGTATAAACGTACAAGTACTCACACAATGTCAGTCTGTGGACTGTGTCATTATGATAAAGAATGTAGACATACGTATTTATGCCTCTGCCAATGTCACTGCTCAGTATGACAATAATATTATGTGGATTGAACAGATTGGTGTCAATATTGTGTGTGCAGCTTTTCATGTAAGATTTAGACAAAAAGTTAAAAAAAAAAAAAATAAAGAAAAAAAGATTTAGATGAAAAGATGTTAACATAATGTAACAAGTAATGACATCAATTTCCAAAATGTAAGGAGTAGAAAGTACAGATAACTGCCACAAAATGTAGTGAAGTAAAAGTAGCATCATTATTTTTACTTAAGTAAGGTACAAATACAAAAAAAAAAAACCTACTTAAGTACAGTAATGAAGTAAAAATACATTACGTTCCACATCTTTGATAAATGCTGAAGAAATAAAGTTGACTTACTAATTTGCTTTTAAACAGACCAATTACTACCGATATAATTCATGGGTTAATGTCAGTTTGCCATTTTACTTCACTTTTACACATCCAGGACATCAAGATGTAAAGCATAGATATTATGGACTTCAGTCGTTTTGGATAATAATGTAATGTAATGGACGTTTACACAATATTACACTAGAGGGCAGTGTGTAGCTTTCAGTGTCCTGCTAAATACCATAGAAGAAGAAGCATAGCCTTTGCTGCCCGCCAATTTCGAAGGATGTAAACAGTTCGTCCTTCGTCTGACTGACTGCTAATTAATCCATCTGGACCTGCTATGAAGAAAAGCACATTTACAACATAACGGCAGATTTCAGACGTGCACAAAAATGATTCCAAGCGGAAAAGGTATACATTTTATCTTGGTTACAAACTAATGCATTGTCAACTCTTCACAATATAGTAGGTAGTCTAACCTAACATGTAACATCTGCGGTTGTTTGGCACCGTTAGCTTTAGCATGCTAGTTAAAATACATGTTGCTAGCAAGTAACGCTAACCACTTTTTCTTTGCATAAATGTTAGCATGTTTCCTTTATACATTTACTGATTTTGTCTCTCATAGCATCATAGGTATTAATATCACTACAGTTAATTCAATCCAAATTGTGGCCGACTTGACTGCAGTAATAATATCCTATCTGAGTTAGCAATTTAAGTAGGACAATATGTGCAATAGTTAACCTGATCAAGTTTTTACCATCTTGTGAATTTCTTAACAGGATCTCTGGATTCAACGCATCATGCTCCCAGGTAATGTGTTTTAAGACGTGCCTTGAACATAAATACACTTAATGTATGCTGTTCACGTCAACTGCACAGATGGACGCTTTGTAAACCTTGTAGGAAATGTGTGTGTGTGTGCATTAAAATGATTCAGATGAGACTAGAGGTGGGTGATGTAGTTAAAATAGTTGCAATTAGATGCTCGTATCCGTTAGCTGTCACCTTAAATGTCAAATGATTATTAAACCTTAATTGCTGATTTTTGGTCCTGAATGAAAGTTGGAGAAATTAGAAGATTAGTTGTGGTTTTGTTTTTTTAAGAAGAAAGAACAAGGTGAACAATGTAAAGAGTGTACTGACAAGTGTGCAATCATAGACACGGCAATATAAAAACTCACCTATGGTGCTTGATTCTGATGTAAAGAAAATTAGTGTAATAAAAAAATGTAATAAAAAAAAACTAAGCCAAATGTGCATTATAATATGTATAATTGAGAAAAAGCATGAAAAATGCGTTTTATAGAGAGAATAAATCAATAAAACAAAACAAAAAAAGTAGCCTGACATTAGATTTGGTCATGGTAAACATAGCCACTTTCAATGCAATTTTTCCACAATAGATATTATTTTATGTCCTGGCCCAAGAACAGACAATGCCAATGTCTGTGTGGTATGAGTGACTACCATAAAATGGCTACATGTGATGGGCTTTTCCTTTTCTCTGCTGGTTGCTGTTAGAGTAATGGAGTTTGGCAGGTTTGACTTGAGGGTTCTTTTTGTACAAATCTAAATGTTATTTTCTGGTCTTTTAGCAGTGACAGTGATTCCATTAAAGTTTTTGTGCGAGTACGACCTCTGACCCAGGGCACTGGGCTGACCACAGATGGAGATCAGAGTCTATGTCTCACGGTTACTTCACCCAACACAATTCGACTGCTGTCAAAGCCTGAACCACGAACCTTCACCTATGATCATGTTGCTGACATGGACACATCCCAGGTGAGGTATCATCGCTGTTTCACTAATAAAATAAAACAAACTTTATTTTCTAATTAAAACCTGATTTGCTGTGTTGGATCCAGGTTTTTTTCAGTGACTGTGAACTTACTTGTCACTCTCCAACAGGACTCTGTATTTTCCAGTGTGGCCAAGAATATTGTTGAATCTTGCATGAATGGATACAATGGTACTATTTTTGCATAGTAAGTAGTCTTAATGCTTTTATACAAAATATAATTTTAAGAACTTACTATTGCTCAAATACCCTGCACTGTAAAGGGTTATGTAAAGAATTAACAAGCGCTTCCTGCTTTTTCAGTGGACAGACTGGCTCAGGGAAGACGTTCACCATGCTTGGTGAGAATATAGTTAATTTATATTTGCTAATTAACTATCAAGTTCAAATAATAGAATCATCACACTGACACTTTTTTCTGTTTAGGACCATCTGAGTTGGATAACTTCACAGATGAACTACGAGGGGTTATTCCTCGAAGTTTCGAATACCTGTTTTTTCTCATAAATAGAGAGGTAGAAAAGGTAAGCTGTACCTTGTTGTCTTTCTAAATATGCCATAAAGTAAGACAACCAATAATAGTTTTTAGTATGTTATCTAATGGTTTTAGCACTTTGTGTGTTCTTTCCACATCAGTCTGCCCAGGCCAGGAGTTTTCTTTGCAAGTGTTCATTTATTGAGATTTACAATGAACAAATTTATGACCTCCTGGATACTGCCTCGGCCAGCCTTTTCGTCAGGGAGAACATCAAGAAGGGTGTGTTTGTTGAGGGAGCTGTGGAGAAGTTTGTCAACTCTGCTGCCGAAGCCTACCAGGTAAAATAAATAGCTTGTATCTATAGACTGTTTTCTATCTTGTTCCATCATAAAATCTTTGCTACAATCAATTAATTTTGGTAAGTATTACTTTATTAAGCTGCCATTTTTTCCCCAATGGATATATATATATTTTGAAATGTTTGCCCTTGTATCTATGTTTGTCTTTCGATTACCATTTAGGTGCTGTCTATGGGATGGCGTAATCGACGAGTGGCCTCCACCTCCATGAATCGTGAGTCGTCAAGATCTCACGCTGTGTTCACCATGACTTTGGAGTCTAAAGAGTCTGTCAATGATGTGGTGAACATCCGAATGTCTCAGCTGAACCTGGTGGACCTGGCAGGGTCTGAAAGGCAAAAAGACACACACACAGAAGGCTCCAGACTCAAGGTGAAGATGCATCCCTGAATGTTGTTGATTAGATATTATTACATTTCTGTTTTTACTCATCGCTGTTTGTCTTATTTGTTGTTCAGGAGGCCAGCAGTATCAATCGCTCCCTCATGTGCCTTGGTCAGGTGATCATGGCACTGGTTGATGTGTCCAATGGGAAGAACCGCCACATCTGCTACAGAGATTCAAAACTTACCTTCTTGTTAAGGGTGAGTGACTGTACTATATACATATATATATATATATATATATATATTGTTCAGAAGCAGATTATGTTTTTGTTCAGTCTGAAATTTGTTCTTTGACATTTATTTATTTTGCAGAGGAACAGTTTTATTTGTTTTGTAGAGTCTTTTTTTAAAAATGTAAAATATATGAGTAACAAAAACTGTCAACATTTCAGAATGATGACGTCATCAGATGGGTTTTCTTATTGAAATGTTATTGGTATTTCAGGACTCTCTTGGAGGAAATGCAAAGACTTACATCATAGCTAATGTTCATCCTGGTTCAAAGTGTTTTGGGGAAACATTGTCCACCTTGCACTTTGCCCAGAGAGCAAAGCTGATCAAAAATAAGGTATCTGTAAACATCTGCACAATATAATACAATAGACCGATATGAATCACATTTTGCTTATTTAAAAGATTACAACATGCTTATTCTCATTTCTGTTATTCTATGCATTTTTCAGGCCATTATCAATGAAGACACACAGGGAAATGTGAAGCAGTTACAGGCTGAGGTAAAGAAGCTGAAGGATCAGCTTGCACAGGCGCTTGCTTCTCAAACAGTGGACAGTGGAAGAGATGCAGCACCAGGAGGGCCTGAGCTACCCATGGGTAACTGCAGTATACTGAAAATATCTTACACAGTTTCCTCTAATATCTTCTAACAAATTTGCTCATATCAAACTTTTACATTCCTGTGTTGAATACTTAAATTCAAGTGTAGTTTTACTTGGTTCGTTGCAAATCGTAACACTTTTTCTATAATAGGTCGATCTATGGAAATGCAACATAATGTTTCATATAAAACAAAGTTTATGGCTGCTGTTCGTTTGTGGAAGAGGCGGGAAGAGGAGAAGAGGGTATGTGCTCCCAAGTAGACTTAATTTGTGTTGAAGACTTAAAGTGTCATCAGAAAACCTTACAGTGGTGTTTCACTACATTTAGGTGCTACACGAGAAGGTGGCACAGCTCGAGGAGGCTTGGACCCAAAAAGACAAGTTCATCCACTCCAGCCGTATGATTGTCAGGTTCCGAGAGGACCACATTTATCGGCTTGAGAAAAAACTGAAAGCAGGACAGATTTCAACAACTGACTCTGAGTTTCAGGCTCATATCGACCAACTGAAAGAAGAAAATAAGATTTTAAGAGAACAGGTACAATGAACCCATTTATATCATCTACTGCCAAAGGTTACAGGGAATGCATGAATTTCAAAGATGCCATGTTCTTAGCTGTTTATAGTGACTTTGCACATTTCAAACCTAAATAGTTAATATATCTCTTTCCTCCAACATTGAATTCAAGTTTTCTGTTACAGGAATCAACTTAAAACTGAAATGTTAGGTTACTCTTTTTTTTTTTCTATGTTTTTGTTACAATGAATGTAAAGCTCAAAATCTTTTGCTCAAATCTTGGCTTCCAGTATTTATTTATTTTTTTTATTCTCTTTGTTTTTTTCCAGGTTGAACATCACCCAAAGATGACTCGGTATGCAGCAGAGAATTACAGCCTCAGACAGGAGAATCGTCTTCTGCGCTCTCTTGAGTCAGTAACAAACTCTCAAGAGGCTGTAGCTCAAATAGCTGCTGAACTGGAAGAAACCTTTCAGAAGGCCTTGGAATCAGAAAAGCTGACAGGAAGTAAGTTAAATACCACCAAGATCATCATCAGAGAAACAGAAATGTTAAGTTAATTTTTAATTATCTTATATTGTTCCTCATTTCCTACAGCTTCCACCACCCTGGTGGCTGTAGATTCTGCCTCTGCAGCTACAATCGAGAAGCTAAAGGCTCAATATCTTCAGAAACAGTCTGACCTCGCAGCTGCCCTTCATGCCTTTGAGGAGTACAAAGATGTCACCAAGTAAGAAAATAGTTGAATAAGAGTTTTGCACGAGAAATGTTTTATTCCTCAACTAATGTCCTTAACAGATGTTGTGCTGAAATAAAGGTTTTTGGTCATCATGAAATTAGAAAAATAGCTACAAGTCCAGAAAATGCAAGTGATCACTTTTGAGGACATACCAAATACAGCTGTTTTCATTAAATTATTTTCTCTGTTCCTACTAACTGTGTGGTGCATTAGAACCCAGTACAGTGAGATAGTGATGAAGCTCATAATCAAAAGAAAAAGGAGCAGTGTCTTAAGTTGACCTCAGACCAAACATCTGTGACAAAATGAGTCAGTTTTAAGACATTGCAGGTACAGGTTGCAGTAGTGACAGCTGCTTTTCCATGGTGTTTTACTTCATAGGAAACAAATGACTCAGCTGGAGTCAGAAAAAAGATACCTCGACAAATCCAACAAGCATTTGGAGAAGATTTTGGAAGCGACAAAGGCTTACAAAAACAAGGAGGTGTCTGAGCTCAACAGAATTCACGTTGAAACTATAAAGGTGAGAGAAAATGCCTTTTTGTTTTTTTCATTTTCTTGCCTTGCAGTTTTTTAAATACAATGGCACTAGAGATCACAAATATAAATGTGAAGGAAAAGAAGAAAAAGATCTGCATCTTTATTTCCACTTGAATTAAATATTTTTTCATGGGGTGATTATTAATTGGGCAGCATGTCATTATTTTTTCATCTTTCTGTCATACCAGATTCTCACTACACCCACCAAAGCATACAACTTGCGGTCTCGGTTGGTGCCCCTGTCCAGTCCAGAGCATTTGAATGACACAGAAAATAAAGAGAATGATATTTGGTCTGAGGTGCCTCCTTCAGGCATGACGGAGATGGCCTTAACTGAAGAGCTGTGTCAAGTGCAGGTACAGAAACATGGCTTATCCTTTGTGTGTACTAAAACCCACACAGTGTTGTCCTTACCCTACATTGTTTTATATTTTTGGAAACAGGAGCAAGCTGGTCATGTCCAGACACAACTGGACGAGGTAGAGCTAAAGAACAGCAAGCTGCTGCAGGAAATTGCAAAACTTGAAGAACAGATCCATGTGATGTCACAGGAGTCCAAACAAAAGGATGAGGTAGACCATCACCTCACCTTCGCATTTCACACAATATTAAATTTAAAGGATCTGAAAGTTGGAAGGTTTAATATAACCGTGATGTTTTCTTTGTTGAAGTCCATCCATATTTCTTCATGGGTCAAATTTGACAGTCACTGTTTAAAAAGTGTAAAGTAAAAATAATCTACCATTTCTGTCAAGCACTAATATTCAAATTAGTTGTAACTAGGAGTACACAGATATATCATCCAATATTAGTTTTGTTGACTGGTTATTGACAATTTGAATCGCTTTTGTTGTGTTAATGGTGGTTTCATTTTATTCATTCAGCAATATTGTGCAAAAGGCTTCAAAGACCTTAAAACAGTTCATTTGTGTTTTTATAATGAAGATTTTTGTGTCCCTTTGTACAAAAGGGTAAAAAAAAAAAAGTTGAGGGATTACATTTCTATCGTGAGTTTCAGGACATTCAAAGCATTTTACATTATTAATACATTATTTATTCACTCACACCTTCATACACTGGTGGTAGTAAACTATGTTTGCAGCCACAGCTGCCCTGGGGAAGGCTGATGGAAGCATGGCTACCAGTTTGTGCCAAACCGCATCAACCACAACCTTTACTGTTCTTTGTGGAATTTATGTCCAATTTCATTTACATTAAACAATACCAGTCAACTTTGAGAGAATGACAGAAAAAATATTTTGGAAAAACTTGTGAAAACTGTGTTAAAGAGATATTTTTGAAACTTTTTCAGTGGCAACATAGAATCTGAAGAAAAGTCTGGTTGAACTGTTTAAACACTTTTTCTACAGTTTTGTTTCAATAAATGTAAATTCTGATTCTACTTTGTGTAAATGTCCTAACAAAGCTTTTTTTTAAAATTTTTTTTACTTAATACAGCAACTTTCTACTGAAAGAGCAAATAGGAATAAAGAACAGCTTGACCTCCAAGAAACTATCAACAACCTGCAACAGAATGTTCAGACTGAACAACAAGCTGCAGAAGGTATGACTGTTAATAAGAACCGTTTGCGAAACTGTTTCAAACCATTGGTGCTATTTCTAATCTATTTTTACAGTCAGATTAAGATCATTTGGATGCAAGCCAGTAATAAATAAATCATTTAAAGTATAGAGATGTTTTAATTGTGTTTCAATTTATTCTGTTAATTTTTTTTTTTGTGTGGACCACGAGTCTAATAAAGCTTATCTATTTATCTTCCTTTTAGTTCTGAGGAATGAGATCCGTGATTTACGTCTGCTGCTGCAGTCGTCGGATAAGGAGCTGGCAGCAGTGAAGGACGAGCTCAGGGACAATCAGAGTGAGAAGCAGAAAGAAATGAGCCAGCTCTCCAACAGTCTGATCAGCACTCAGCTCCAACTCGATGAAGTCCGGTAAGCCTCGTCTCACCTCGCTACTTGTGGTTGTGAATCTGTTTGCCCCGATGAGTTCACGTGTCTTCAACTGTATCCTGATTCCAGGTTGGAGTGGGAGCAGCTTCTGGAGCAGCATCGGACACTTCAGGATTCTTTTGATCACCTGCACGCCGAGGCAAAGTTTGAGGCTGATCAGGCCAGACAGCAGCTACAGGACAAATGTCAGGAAACTGATGAAATGAAGGCGCAGATCACAGTGAGTAACCCCAACGTCTATATGTCCCTAAATACAAGTTGATATTTTAATATTTTAATGACTTTCTTTTACTTGTAGGAATTAAACAAAGCTTTACAAGCTGAGCAACAGCATTCAAACACCCTGAGCTCCCAGTTAAGAGAAAACAAAGAAAGTGCATCAAAGTCAGTTTTCACCTGTTTGTCTGCTTTAATCTCAATTTATTGCATAAAACATGTAATATTAATTCTTACATTAACTTGATTTACCATCATTTTCTCCATCAGGGAAATTGTTGAAACAGTGGAGCAGAATACAGATCTTAAGAAACAAGTCTCTGAACTGACAGCACAAAATCAACAACAGGTCAGTCCTGAGAATTTTTCAGCATATCAAGATTTGTCTTATCAGTGTCAGCCTGGTAGTTACATTTGCTTTTTTTTTTATGGCTTTTTTTTTATATATTGAAGGCATTGAAACTTGTTGATCTTGAGCGAAGCCTAACCTCTGCCAATGAAATCACAAAAAATCTGGAGCAGAAGATCGAACAAGACAAAGTAAGCCCAAATAGAACAGTTCTTCCTTATTCTTAATTTCTTCGGTTATATTCAGAGGTTATGTCTTGTCATCTGAACGCTTGTGTTGTTTGATAGGATGTTGTTTTAGATCTGATAAACCAAACCAGAGACCTGCGCAGTGAACTGAGCCAGAAGGGCCAGACCATCACTCACCTGACTGAAGATGTCAAGGACGTCACTGTAATGAACACTTCCATCTATTCTACTGCTTTACTGGATATACACTTAATGTTTAACCTGTCCTGGCATAGTTATTGTGATTAAATGTCTCTTCCAGGCTAAGTACAATGCTGCCTGCCTTGAAAAGGAAGAAATCAGGGAGCAAAACTCCAAGATGCAAGCAGAAATCGCAGACATGAAAGAAGTTTCAGATAGGAGAGTAGCCTCCAATAAAATTGAGGTAAGACTAGTCTGTTTATTCACCACATAAATCTCATTATCGTCATGTAAAGACTAAAGCCTGGTATGCACTCAGTGATTTTTAGCCTGTGTCAGACAAAGGATGCCACGACATTACAGCACCTTTGGTGATGGCTAAAATTAACGTGATCCTCCTCTGCAGCGAGACAGATTCACAGACTGTCATTGTCCTACCTGGTCTTATAAAAGACAATGTGAGAAATTTAGGACAACCATCTCAGTCTGCCTGCTGCTGTGACCCGTTTAACAACCAATAGGAATTTAGCAGTCAATGACACATACATTTATCCACCTAAAAATGTGGCTTCTTTTTTATTTATTGCTTTATATAATTTTGCATTGACATGTACATCTTAGGTACATACATATACTCACATAGTCATTGTACATTATTTTACCATTACATGTGTACTGTAGGCAAATTTTCTCAAGACTGTATCTCCAATGTATCATTTTCTCAACCGTCAATGGAGGGAACAGTTGGAAGAAAGTAATAGAAACAACATTAAAAAAAACACACACAAATCCATGTTGCTGTGATTGTTCATTAATACAAAATAAAATCAGGCCACTGGATTATCATATATTGAACCCATTTTTCCCAAAATGAACCAAAAAATTGTAGTTTATGATGTACCAATGCAGTTATTTTTTTCCATTTTGGAAATGTTTATTGTTCTGCCCATCCATGCTGCTGGATGGCTTTTTGTGAGTTACCATTTCCTAGTCACTGTTTTTTTATTTATTTATTTATTTTTACTGGTGATTTAGGAACTAAAATATGGCGTCTTTACCACATTCCTCTCCTCAAGTTTGGATATTATCTCTACACATAAATACCACTTTTGTACCAGTTTGATTATTATCTTACCTTCTTGGTTTACAACTATAGTGGTTTAGATAGATCACATGCTGGTGATGTTTCAAGATGCCGGAGATTAAATTATAGGAAAAAAAACAGCAGAATTTGAAAAAACACACTTTGCTTCTGCAGCTACCTCCTCTCAGTCTATATAGAAATAATTATAGGATCTGTAATTGTTTCATGCTTTCACGGAAAAGGGAAACCACAGAGTACAGCAGTAGAAATAGGCTGCATCTGACACAATCTGATCATTGAATAGTAATAACAGCTGTCAGTCAGATATTTAACCCCCCACCTCTCTGAAAACTCCTGTAATTTGCCCAGTACCTATGTCACAGATTAGTTGTACCACCATCTGAAAACACATGGGAGGAATAAATACAGAAGGAGCACATCCTCTCAGACCACTTGAATTACCTACTGAATCTCAGGCTACACCACCAGTCAAACTGTTATCACAGTCTGTATCTTGTACAAGTTTCATAAAATCTGTGTCAGTCGGTGCCGTTGGGAATAAACTTACAAGACTGCTGAAATCCTGTATGAGCTTTAACATAATTTGTGTCTCTGCTCAGGTTGAGGTGTTGCAGGAGGAGCTGGCCTATGCCACTGACGAGGTTGAGAGACTCACTAAAGTATTGGATGAGCAGAACAACCTCCTTCAGGCATCTCAAGAGCAGGTAGCCCAGAAGGGCCGTGTGATCCAGGACTTACAGCAGAAGGTAATGTTCTCGAGACCACATCATTTCATCAAATGATTAATAATGGATAACTTTGAAGTTAACGAATTTCCTATTTGTACCAGGTGCAACAACAGCAAGACGCTGTTGAGAAAAGCATTAAGAGTTTTAAACCAGTCACTGTCACACCAAAGTCTTTACCTCGGGTAAATCTCTCTCTCTCTCTCTGTGTTTCTGTTTCAAGGGATTTTTTCAAAGTATGAATTTTTTAATACTATTGCATTTTTCCCTCTGGATTTTAGACACCTTGTACTCCAGGAAGCTTCAACAGAGACCTGAGTCAGGTACTGGAGAACCAAGAGAGAGAGCTTGAGAATCGACGCTCATCTATGATGACTATGGAGATTCTTTTAGCAGAGCTGAATGCGGAGAGGGCTGCAAAGAATGATGAAATTCAACGGCTTAAGGTCTGTGTTTATGTTCTGGCAAATTTAAAGACATCTATACACACTTACTATTAAACTGTTTTTGTTTCTTCTCTAGATTAATTTTCTCTGTTTTTTTAACCATTAGTTACATTAAATTAAGTTAAAATTAATGTTACAGTATTTAAATAATATAATAATAAAAAAATAACAACACATAAATCTGTTTTGCAGCTATTACTTTAGAGTCCATTAATTTTGACAAACTGTTTTTTTGTTTGTTTTTGTTTTCAGACACAGTTAACTGAGAAAGAGATGGTCCGACTGAAGATTCAGTCTTTACTGGACCAGTTTCATACCAAGCAGAGCCAGATGACACAGAATGGAAATTCAAATCAGTTGTGTTTTTTTTTTTATTCTGATATTCAAATATTAAGTACATTTGGAAAATAATAAATAATCCCATATGATAATTAATTGATTTGGTTTTTTTTCAGTGAGGAGTTGAATGAGGCCATTAAACAGTCCATACTAAAAGAGCTAGAAGAAGAGAGAGCAGATAAGGTTTGTGCCTTTCTTCTAAGATGGCTTAAATAGCTTTAAGTTTAATCTAATATATTATTTGATCAGTAATTATTAATTTGTTGCCATTTATTTCTAGAGCAAAGTAATCCAGCAGCTCTCTGACACTCAGAGAAGGTAGGCACTGAATTAATATGTATTTTGTTTAGAATGTATTGTATAAAACTTAAGGTTTTAATTAAGGGTGTGTGTTCTTTCATTCCTGTGGTTTAGATTGAAGGCACAGGAGTCCATGCTTGCCCAGTCTCAGACCTGCGTACAAGAACTCACCACTGAGCTGAGGAACCGCTGTTTAGAGCTGAGAGACGTCAGTCAGAGGGTGCAAGATGAGGAGCTGCTGTTCCAGGTGAGACACGCAATAGATGGTGTGTGTTTTCCAGGAATAGAAGTGACCAGGGGCTATGTGGCCTTTTAAGTGTGATGTAGTTGAATACTTAGCGCTAACATCTTTATGCTTTCGCCTCTTGCTGTGGACAAGGTGTCTGGCACTACACTACTGTTTTGTTTTGTTTTTTCTAACTTGTCTTGTCTAGCATCATAACAGCAGAATGTTAGTCTGGCTCCTTTTGGTGCTACACAAATTAGCTTTGCCAAGGGAACCTTCATAGAGTATATGAGGTTCTCATTGATATTCTACTGTCTTTATTATGTATTTTATTGAGCCATATTTCGATGCCAGACCTGACATGTGGAAACAGGGGGAGGAGAAGAAAGGGGGGGGGTCAGTGTCAGGAACCCTCACAAAAGAATATCAACAGCATCAACAA
>JAPSES010000105.1:8360357-8400623 GCA_029822895.1 Maxillicosta whitleyi | reverse complement strand
CCCTTTTTTTTTTTTTTTTTTTTTTTTTTTTTTTAGAGAACCAGCTTTTTCATTATGCTTGGCCAGACCCAATGCCAACATGGAATTGGAAATGTTGTGATAATCAGGTTACCCTGCTGCTACTGTTATGAGACAATGTCCCAGCTTGGTGTGTGTGTGTGTGTGTGTCTCTGTCTGTCTGTCTGTCTGTCTGTCTGTCCATCCGTCCGTCCGACCGACCGAACGATAATACAGTAATAATAACTAATATAGTAATACTAACTGTAATATAGTAGTAATAACTAATATAGTCCCAAGAGCTAGGTTCCGTGGCCGAGGATCGGACCGCCAAGGAAGAGCCACAATGACAAATAAAATACATTTATTGTGGCCCTCTTGACACTGGGACTATGAGATAATTAATTAAATAGTGAAATAATTATGTAAGCTTACATTGGTATTTTTAATTAATTAACATTTAAGACACATTTAAGTAACAAAAGAAAAACAAAAGAATATCAACACTATCAACAATAACAACCATAGTGATAAACTATAATGGTAGCAATAACTAGAACCAGAACTAAGTAAACTGGACACAGGAAACAAAATGAAACAGACCTGTTGAATAAGAGAGACAAGAGCAGAAAAAATATCTAACATATCATAAAAAACAACTGCAAAAGTAACGCTCGTAACCAATCCATATAGCAACAGTTGTTGACATGAATCTGCTGTGACAGAGTAAGGAGTCAAGCAAAGAAGACAAGGCAAAGACATTGGGGTGAACATAGACATGCAACCAAAACCATGCTCCTTCCAAGGATCAGGGGCCAACTGAGAGGGCCCCGAGGCCCAGTCGACCAGCAGACACCACTGAGGAAGGGGTCCTGCCGTTTATGATCACCTGATAATCAACTCAAGTTAACTTAGGTCACTTGCACATCTGGTGCGAACATGTACTTTTGTAAATGTGAAATTTAACACAGGCCACATTGTGGAAATCCAGCTGGAATTTGGTCTGGGGAAAAAAAAAAAGATAAAGTGAGCTGTACTGATGCGTGGCATTTTCTTTTTATCAGGAGAACGAGGTTCTCCGTAAGCAAAATGCTCAGCTTTCTGAGGAGAATGGAAAACTTGTGGGCCATAAAAATCACAAACAGAGGATTGAATATCTGGTCAAGTTAAAAAAGGACAACACCAAACTTCAAGAGGTATAACATTATTTTCTGTCGTTAAACCACATTTGACTGTTCATTTTTTTTTTTTTTTTTAATTCACCTTTTTTTCTTGTTTTTCCCAAAGGAAAATGAGAAGCTGCGATCAGAGGTTAGCATTCTGCGAGACAACACAGGAAGTCTACCGTTGGATATCATATAAAGTTGTTGTTTTTTCTAAACACATTAAACAGAAGGGACTTTTTGTTTTTAAAGTTGTACATTTTTATTGAATTGGTGGTTTTAAAAAAAAAAAAAAATTAGTTGGTATTAAATTCATAGACATTGTTCATGATTTTTTTTTCCAGTTTTTGCATTGTTAGATGTTATTATATTTTAATGATATCGCCCCATGTGATATGTACTTATATATATATATACACACACACCACCACCACTCCTGAAATCCTTTACAACTTTCCAGCAATTACCTGTTGCACCAGAAATGCACATGCAGTGACAAACTCCTTATTTCTTGGTCTAGTGGTCCATGGTCCGACTAGTTATTTTCACACTGCATGGTGAGATTACAATGTGGTATGACCTGTCATTGTGAAAACTGTGAACGAAACTTGTTTGTTTTTTCCTGTTGTAGTGATTATCTGTCTTGTGTTTTTTTTTATCTGTGAAATAGTGGGCAGTGTCTTTTTTAAACACACACACACACACACACACACACATATATATATATATATATATGCTTTTTATACTGTAATTAAACATTTTTCCCAAATGTCAGTCAAATACTGTATTTTGTCTTTCTCTCCCACAGTTATGGGAACTTTAAAAGGTATGGGGTTTATTATTACGTTCCATTTTGTGTTCTTTGAGATTTTTTTTTTTTGCCAGGCCTCTGGAAAAAAAAATAAAAGCAATCATTTGAATGTTTAGGGGAAGTCGTGTACTTTATTTATGTGAACAAAAGCAGTTTATTAGCTTATTAATTTTTAAGTTATCAGTATTTTAAGAGAATAGAACAGTTGGAGACTGAAGGTTTATTAGTTTTGATACAATAATTAACACTTAAGTTCATGTACATCAGATTTCTGAATGATTAGGGGAATTATAAATGTGGAAATGCTTTATATGATCAGGGTGATTCCAAATAGTGTTCTGAATGTGACTGGTATAAACATGCCATTTGGATATTCTGAATTAAACCGTTAAAACCATTTAAATACCAATACTGATTAGGATTCTTTGTATGTTTGGGCAGGTTTTCTGCACATTGATTTGATGTGGTAAACATAAAGACTCTCTTGTACAAAATGATGCGCCGAAGAAAAAAATCCACATTTCAGATCGGAAGGAGAAAGGCAGCTAGTGTTAAACAGCATCAAAGGGAATATCTGGTTTTTGGGATCTGAGCAAATCTCAAAAAACCTGACTTATTCAGAAAGTATTAGGGGACAAAACATGTAGGTTGAGTTTACATGGTGAAATATCTTCCACCAATTAAAACCTTAATTTAAAACACCATTTTTCTTAGAACGACACATACAGAAATGTGAGTGGTATATTAATTTTGTTTGGCATTTATGCAGCTGATTATGAATTCTTTTTTTTTTTTTTTTTTTTTAAGAATAATACTTTTGTACGCCACTAGGTGGCCACACCTGTCGCGCGCGGCGTGCCCTCTGACTCCATTTGCTAACAATTAAGACAGACGCAATGGACGGCGACACGAAGAAAGTGTACACTGCAGAAGAAATATCGGACTGGTTTACGTCGGGAAATCCATTTCATTTAAAGATTAAACTCACGGATGAAGTGACAGAGAAAAAAACGGATGAAGTCCCGTCGAAAGAGGCCGGGTAAGAGCAAATTCGATGATGGAAAATGCTAACATGTGCTAGCTAGCTAGCATCCTATCTCCACCCATCCCATCACACCTGGGGTATTATTTCACCGGGTCTGGTTAATTGCAGCTCACAACCACATCTGTGGAAATAAACTTTACCTAGATATGTTTTTTTTTTTTTTTTTTTTTTTTTTTTTTTTTTTTAGATATTTAGGCCTAAGTGTCCACTACTTATCCAAACTCCTTAGGATTTTTTCAGTGTTCATGGCTTTTTTTTCCCAATTGTGTAGTTTTTCAGAAGAGCAGAAAGAAAGTGCCTATAGTTCATTACCAATCAATTTGACAGGAAATTTATCAATGTGAATTTCTGTTCTGAGATTTAACATTCACATTTACTTTCATGATTAAGTGTGATAAACTTAAGACATGACTGATATTTTGAAACACATGTACAAGTTTTAGAGTAATTATTAGACCAGCTGTTGTTGAAGATATTCAATGTAAAAGTCTTTCCATTGAATGTTCAGTTCTTCAACACCACTGTTATATATGTTTTATTGAGAATGATAGATTTAAATTGCCACTAATGTAAATAAAATGTACACTTAACTTTTTTTTTTTGCCAGATTTTGACCCTCTGCACCCTGGAAAACCCCAATGGTTGCATTTACCAGAATGCTGAAAATCACTTTATCACAGTGATCTAAAGATTATTTTCAAGCTGAATTTTTAAAATCTTGTCCCCAATTAGATTGTCCAACAATGTAATATTTTCATAAAGAATTACAGTGAAAATAATTATGGCTAAAGAGGGAACAAAAGATATAATGTCTAAATTAAACAATATCATGGATTATTTTGGCTTTTTATTGTTAAATATGTCCATAAGCCAAATATAAATTGACATGTTCTTCACATACTGTGTTCTTTGACTAGAAATATATCCCTAATTTTACACACAAACCCATAGGAAAAAGGAATGGAATGCTAAAAGTTCCCTTGCCTTAAGTAGTCTAAACATTTTTGGTCTCATGCAATGATATATCTACATCTACTACAAATAATCTTTGCATCATGTCTCCATCATGTGGAAACACAGAGTAGTGTGTCCTCTCAAAGAGAAGTGCTGTGTGTCCCTTTGGGTCTCAGAGGAACTGGATAATAATATGGAAGGTCCCAGTCTCTGGTGACTACAAATGAGCCGGCATGGCGCATGACACGGTCGACATATCCAGAAATTGTTGGGATCTCTTCGAATGGGTGGTCTCCACAGCTTGGGACAGTCGGTGTGACAAAGCCCTGCTTCATTTTGTACCGACTTGTCCAGGTCTCCATTGGTCGGACTTGCAGCCGCTGGACTGCCATGCTGTCTTTTTCATCATTTTCCTTTTGGCTTAGGAAGTCCCGTAGCACCTGCTTGAAGACAGATGCCAGCTCCCACGGACTTATGTTGTTAGTGGCAAGTACCTCACGGAATCTGTGAAAAAAAATAGACCCAACACTATTATCACACAGTTTTTGACACCAGATCAATACATTACACTGGTAGTATCCCACATTTTGGGATTATTATCATCATTTGTAATAAAATAATGACATAAAGCACTAGACAGGGGTTTTGACTAGGTGAATTAGATGCTAACAAGCAGGGCAGCATGGAAATGTTTGCCAAAAAAAGTAATTGCTCCTCTATTGTACTCCATGTAGAGCTCTCCTCTATTGCTATACATTTTATCACAATCAGTGTTTTAATATCAGTTTACGTTAATAATTATCACAATAAATATTTCTTTCAGAGAAAAGGCTGATTTTCTTTGAGCAAAAGTTGGAGAAAATAAATTATTTGTGTTTTTAAATAATTAGTAAAAGACATTACAAAATTGAAATTAAAGGTTAGGCTACTACTACTACAAAAATAAAAGAAAACCACCTAAAAGATGTATCAAGGCAACAAGTCATGTGGTCCCTGATTTTGCGATTTAGTGTTTATTATTTTTTTAATTTGTCAAAGAAAATTTGAGTGCAGTTTTATTCACCAAGACAAGAATGGCATAAACAATGGTGTTAAATTCTTTGTAATTAGTAGAACATGTCTAACACAAATTGTGAAGATAAAAATTTGCTGAATAAATATATGCTCGAGTAATTTTAATTTCAACGGAAAAAAACTCAGAAGAAAGAAGAAAAATGTACATTGTTAAAAAGGATTTTTATGGTGTTTATAAGTTATATTATCATGATTAGGGCTTTATCACCCAATCCGTGTTGTTTGTTATTGTGGTTTCAGTCACACTGAGCTTTAACACTATTTACAATATGGTTTTTTTTTTTTTTTTTTCAACCACATTGTGCAGCTCTAATGAAACATGAGTGACAAGTGTTTCTTGGACTTATCTGCAGGTCTTGAACCTTGAATATACACACATTAGAACACATATAATAAAAATGCTTTTGTTTGCTTATACAATGATGGAAACACACAGTAGTGACCCAGAAATGGTTTGTTGAAAAATAAGTAGGTCATTGTGCTTAACCATGTAGAACAACTCTGCAGACAGTTTTTATATAACTAAGGCAAACACAGAGACAATGAATGGAAACCCTGCAGTCTGGCTCCACTCAGCCTAACAGGGCATCCTTCACCTTCACATGTTCACACCACACTTTGCCTGCCCTTGTGACAGTAACACATAATGGCTTTCTTGGCAGCTTGCCCTGCCTCCTTTTCCCTTTGGGTCTTCTCTGCTTTGCCTGCTGTCAGCCCTTGTATTAATGCAATACCAGCAACCCAGTGTTGACAGCACAATAATGTTAGGATGAAACACGGCACGGATGCTCCAAAACACCTGGAAAGCACAGTGGCGGTGTGGACAGGCGGGATCTGCGCACACAGAAACTCCAGCTGGTGGAGTTCGGATGTTGGGATGAGGGTCCGTAACCTGGGGTATTTCTGAAACCAGCTCAGTCCCAGGGCTGCATGGGCCAGTCTGTGCTCGCGCTCCAGCTCCCTTGCCAGCCGCTCTCGTTCCTCCACATGCCACAAAAGCTCTGTGATCAACATCCGGCTGGGTAAGATCCCCTGAGATTTCAGAGGCTGAGTTTCATCCTCAGACTGTCCTCTTGTTTCATGCGGCCATTTCATCCAGCTGAACAGGGGCATGGCAGTCACAGCAGATGGTCCTGGTGAACTGAAAAAGAATTATTTGTTATTTTGGATCGTGAGACATTCAGGCTACATGTTTTCTACTGCATTGTAACATGAAGAAATATCTGGTTTTGTCATAGTGGAGGAACAACCAACAAAGCTATCATTACAAATAATTCTAACCAGTTTTAGTTTTGACCAAAATGTTGTCTTAGTAGCAAATCACAACTCATACTTTTCCATTATGGAGAGAAAGAAAATTTGGTACATTGAGATTTACAACTCTGTAGCCTTTTGACAGTTTAAGTCAACACACAGTTTCTGTGGTGAGTTGTATGACTGCCTTCATATCAAGTCATATTCAGTAACTGATAACATCCCAGGTGTGTGTATTTGGTATCTTCTTCAGTCTGGTGAATTCCAGACAGCTTCCACCTGGGATTCAGACTGATTAAAGCCTGCAGGGTCAGAGGTTGCTCACTACGAAACTGAAAATATTGACTTTTTCACACATGGACGTACTCAGCATTTGATAGTGTAGTTCCAGCTGAGTCTTCCACACACCTAAAGGAGCTCTCTGAATATTAACATTTAACTAAGTAGCTAAAGGTTTAAAGATAAATAGCTTTTACTTACAGATAAGAACTGCTGCTGAAGATTGAGATACTCAAGGAAAAAATGAACGTTTCGCAAAATAAAACTTCCAGGTCTTTATCTGTATCCCCAGTGGTCAGTCCTTGTAAACTTCTTTCCTCAACTTGCTTTCACCGGCATCTTTTTGCATCAAATTCCATCAAAGAAGCGGAGAGCGAGTGTGTTGGTGGCAGTCCTCTGCTGTCCTGGTTGTCTGAAGCTTTGTCTCTCTATGCTGTAGTTACTGTCTTGTTAACATCACTCCTGTTGTGCCTGTCAGGCAGACTTTTTCTAGGAGAATTAGTCACACCGAGCTTCCTGACTAAGCTGTCACCTCTTCTCTCCTTTCACCCCACTCTCCTCTGTGCAGCTTTGTCATGAGGTCTGCTTGCTTTGTAGCTTGCACCAAATGTGTGCATTGGAGAGAAAGGGAGAGGGCGACAGTGCATGTGTGCACACAAGCTGTGTGTGTTGTGTTTGGGTTCATCTTTGCGCCGTCAGGGTTTGTGCCTGCTGTTAGGATAACCCCCTCCCCCCACCCCACCCCCTTGTGCTTGGAGCGAGTGGGAAGAAGCAGCAGCTGGAAATGCCCTCCCAGCCTTCATGCTGTAGGGCTGGCTCAGCAGTCAGAGGCAGAACTCAGAGCAAACTCTGAAATGACACCAAATAGTGGAATAGACAGACCTGCCCATGTTTCATTTCCACTTTCACATATCAACATATTAGTTATTTGTAATGTCACATCAGTTTTGTTCTTATCAATAACTTAAAACAATAATAAATATCTGTCTATCTTCAAATCAGGATAAAAATAATTTATTAAACTTGAGGAAATCTGACATCGTGATAATTAATTAATATTGACTGGTACTGAACCTTTTTTATTTATCACAAAAAAACTTCTTTTGCCATTTACAGTATTTTATTTTTATCATTCTTGTTTGGTTTTCATCATTAAATACAGTTAATTACATTTGAGCGAATTCTTGAGTCTTTTTTCTGTCCCAAGCAGATTATTAAATTATTATCAAACGTCTTATTGTGGTGGATTGTTGAAGTGATCCTACAAATGTCTGAACAGCTTAAAATTCAATTCAATTTTGTTTCTTTTCAGTCCATTAAACATTTCCGGTGATGATGGTCTGACAGCTGTGAGTGCGGATGGAGGGCAATCCCAAAAACTTGAATTTGGGAAGAGTGAGTATTAAAGTTTACATTATTTTTCCCTTTTCTTTTTTCCCATCTTACATCACACTTACAAAATGTATATCAATCTGCATGACAATGTTAAAACCACTGCATTATATCTTGTTTTATTGAGATTTCTCAGGTACAGCGCCTCCTTCACTTGCCAACTATGAGTACCCCAGCCTGCCAGTAACCAAAAACAGACAGCAGGTAAACCTGCACCTTTAATAAACCGTGTACACAAACACGCTGCCTGATGGTCTGAAAGTGCACTCATCCTCCTGTAGTTCTTTTTCTTTTGGCCATGTAAGGAGGTTTATTGACTTTGTCATAGTCCTCAGGACACTGGTGCACTTATGCTTTTATGGTTTGCACAAGATGGACACTGTTATTTTATGCTGCAGGACAAAAGCTAAGTTTAAATTCACTCATCGGAAATGTTCATACTTACTGTGTGTTGATTTTTGTTGATCATGCAGTTATTTAACCTGTGCTTTTCTAATGCAGATTCCAAACTTCTTTTTTTTTAAGTGTCGTTCTTGATTATAGTAATGGAAATGTCCAAACCTGTATACATATTTTACTTGTGCATGTGCTTCCAGTTGATTTCCCTCATAGAAAACAACTCTGTAGTGATCATCCGAGGAGCCACAGGCAGTGGCAAGACCACCCAGGTGCCACAGTACATTCTGGACCACTACAATGAGAAAAATGCCCCATGCCACATTGTGGTCACTCAACCACGTAAAATTGGAGCCACTAGTATTGCCCGATGGGTCGCTAAACAGCGAAAATGCACGCTTGGAAGTCTAGTAGGATATCAGGTTGGTGCAGCTTTTGGATGGAATGCATTTATAATGTAATAACATTATTCCTGTGCATACATTCTTATTTCATATCTATGAATTTAGATGTAAGGTTATTGATTTTAGTCATTTAATATGTTAATGAATTTGTCATTTAGTTAGGAGTAGCTTTTTGTTTTGGTTCCGCTATGATAACAAACTCTAAAATCACATGAAGTATCCTTTCTATTTACAATGCACATAACAGATATATGCATTGTTGTCTGGATATGTTGAACAGAGCTCTGAAACAGCATGCCTAATAATAACTGCTGTCTCCTCCACTTGCGGCAAACTTCTAGAGTTAGTGGTGATCTCACTGACACAGACTGCTATGAACAGTCACGCTGCAGCATACTTTAAACTTTCATTGTCCTTATTTGTTTACCTCAGAGGTGCTTTTTCACATTTGTCATGAGTCTGTCTGAAGTGTCTGTTTACTGCGAGACAAGAGTTCTTTGTCTTTTTCTAAGTGACTAGAAAGTTGTTTTCATGTGCAGAGAATAGTGTTTCCCTGAGATTGAAGGCAAGTTAGTATCGGAGGTTATTACAGGTCACTGGTCTTTTCTTCAGAATTGACCAGAAGTAGTCCTGTTGGCATTTTTTGTTTTCTTTCTTTGACTGTTCCTGAAATTACAGTGATCTAGAGAAAGCACAGTGTGTCTTGTCTTTTCTTTTCCTTCTTTTCTTTATTTTTTTAGACAAGTACAGTGCACAATATACATTAACCTTAAAAAAATACACCTATAGTCCCTGAGCAGGCTGAGGTTGTCATTTAAGAACAGACATTAAGACAAACTAAAACATACACAAAGCAATAAAAAAAAAAAATTTCTACAACTCCATCTATATAAAGAATTAATTCACCTGCAACTATTCCCTCATATTCCTCCCATCACTCCGTCACACATACTCTAAGCATGATTACATTACATTATGGCTGCAGGTTTGGTTTGAGAGGAGCTGTTTTTTCATCATGCAGGACAATGTGTGATATTCTGTAATTGTTAGTAGCTCTGTTGGTAATGTGTTCCTCTGTCGCATGGCCACACATGAGAACGCTGAATGCGCAAATGCTGTTTTGTGTCTCAGAATCTTGCACTTGCCACGTGCTGTGGATCAAGTAGTTCGAGACGTTTTTCCAGAACTCAGAGATAAACCTTTTTAAGGGAAGAGTTGCAGAATTATGGACAACCTTGATCAACAGACACACATTTGTATACATGATAAAAAAATTTCAAAGCTTAAGATCTTATATTTTGACAAAATTGGGCAGTGATGGCGACTGTGATGTTTGCGACTGGATAGCTTAGTGGTTTACACCGCGGACTTTGGTGCGGAAGGTTGGCCAGTTGGGCCCTTGGGCAAAGCCCTTTACACTATAGATGCCTAGCTATACCTTGTAAGTCACTTTGGATAAAAGCGTCAGCCAAAAGTAACGTAATGATGGAACACTCGTCTTGTCATAAATCTTGAGAGAATATTTATATAATGACTCTAGAGGACTTAGGGCAGATTTACAACTCTCTGACCACTGGAAAATGTGGAACTATCATTGCATTTAGATACATGTTTGATGCTTCAATAGACAGTCAGTTTCTGATAGATCTGAAATTAGCACAGTTAAATTTTATTGTATTGGCCGTCTTTTTAATGTGCGTTTTAAAGC
Organism: Maxillicosta whitleyi; assembly: GCA_029822895.1. Classification (NCBI taxonomy): domain Eukaryota; kingdom Metazoa; phylum Chordata; class Actinopteri; order Perciformes; family Neosebastidae; genus Maxillicosta; species Maxillicosta whitleyi. The sequence continues at coordinate 8,390,146 of JAPSES010000105.1, read as the reverse complement.
TAAGATTCGGGTCAAGTGTAACAACTAAATATTTAAATTAATTTACATTCTTCATTTTTTGTCCTTCTATCAGGATATGAGAAAAATTCTTGGTTCAAAGTTAGACAAGGGTTCCTCAGCCAATTAGAAACCTCCATTTCCTATTTTAATTTTTAAGTCACTTCTTCCATAGTTATGCCACAGTGTCATCAGCATACATAGCTATATTTGCATTACACAAAGACGGGACATCATTAATATACAACATAAATAGCAGAGGCCCTAACATAGAGTCATGCGGTATACCCCCATGTTGCATGCTTTTAAGGGAGATGTTGCATTGATTACAGTTACACACTGCTGTCTGTTACTGAGGTGGATTTATTTTATTAGAGATGTTACACCTAACCAACCTTAAATGCTGCTCACAGTGGAACTAGGGTAATGACATTTTTGTGGTTGTATGCATGTTTTAAATACCTGTATGAAATTACATGCAGTATATACAACTTGTATGGAATATCTTGATGTGGTACTAAAAAAGGTTTTAGCAGTTTATATTTGTAAATGAAACTATACACACTTTAAATCACAGGTTGGTCTGGAGAAGATGGCTACCGAACACACACGGCTTATCTACATGACTACAGGAGTACTGCTGCAGAAACTGGTTTCAGCAAAATGTCTCACAGAGTACTCCCACATTTTTGTAGATGAGGTACTGTTTTATAGTCTACACTCTATTAGTTTGTCAGTTTTTATCTGAAATGGACATTTTGATGTATTGTCAGTAAGTTCATTTTTCACATTGAATTAGAGAATTGTTATTCACTGGTGAGTAAATATCAATTTGCATATTTAATTTTCTCCTAAATTTGTTCCATTTTTATCACGTCATAAATATTTACAGTCTTATTTGTTACTGTACTATTTTAGTTTTATTCTATATGGGCATCGTTTAACCTTTGTCCCTGTGCTCCAGGTTCATGAGCGGACTGAGGAAATGGATTTTCTCCTGCTGGTTTTGAGAAAACTCCTTCATTCCAACTCTCGTTATGTAAAGGTAATTATCAAAAAAAAACATCTGTCTGCTTTCCTCCTTTTGCTTTTCATAAACATTTACTTACAGAACTAATGTCTTCGCAGATTATCCTCATGTCAGCCACCATTAACTGTAGAGAGTTTGCTGAATACTTCGGCACCCCAGTTCGTGGAAAGCTGAACCCAGCCTACGTTTTTGAAGTGGAGGGGGCGCCGTATGCCATTGACGAGTATTATCTGGATGACCTACGCAGCCTCTTACCACACAAGGTGAGAAGATGTTGAATTATGCCTGATCCTGCTGCTCTGTATTCTGAAGAAAAACTGTTAAGAAACATAATTATACCCTCATCAGGTTGAGTTGCCTCATCCAGATGACCCTTACATCTCAATAGAAATGTATAATCTCGCCATCAGTCTCATTCAGAGCTTTGATGAATTGGAAGGCAGAGATTCCAGGTAAGGCCTCATCATACATGTTGTTAGCTACCATTTGTGCCTGCGTGTGTCTGATTATGTGTTTGTGTATGAGCAGCAGTGCAGAGAATGGAGGTGGTGTGACTTCATCAGAGAGAGGCAGCGTACTGGTGTTCCTCCCTGGCATGTATGAGATTAGCTACATGCAGGAGGCCTTAGCCAAACTGGTCCACAAAAGGTGGGCAAATTTTCTTTTTTCTGTGTTCCATTTTGTCATTGTGCTTCTTTATTGAAATGATAATTACATTATATTACATTTAGCAGACGCTTTTATCCAAAGCGATTTACAATAGAGGACAGAGGATGACATGGTGATAAGCCTGTGATGGTTTAAAGTTCATATTCTGTCTCTTGGTATGAGATTTCTGCTTGTGTCTGGTTTGTTTTGCTGTCTCCTTTCTGCAATAATGATAATATTTAAACTCTGACCCGCTTAGAAATATAGATATATCAGGAATACAGGAATAACATGTCTGTCTGAGATTTTTGTCCCTCTCTGTTCACCTGATTCTTTCTTCTCGCACTTTATTTTATTTTATTTAGTTAATTTTTTACACATTTTTGAAAAGTTTTTAAAAACATTGAAAGTAAGAGTTCATGAGCAGGAGGGGCAAAGTGTTGTGCAACCGGGTGGGTGTAACATGACCTATTTTATTGTGTTGGCTGACTGTCTTCACATTTTGTTTACTGCTTAAATTTACTTATAGATTACAGGTTTATCCTTTGCACTCCACTGTGACTCTGGAGGAACAAAATGGTGTATTTTTGCTGCCTGTGCCTGGATACAGGAAGGTAAAAAAAAAAAAAAAGTTATATTCTGTCTTGCATATGTTTTGAAGTCTGTTGTACTGATCTCATGTCATGTTTCAGGTCATCCTTTCCACCAACATTGCAGAAAGTTCGTTGACTGTTCCAGACGTCAAATATGGTATAGTAATCGTGTTGGTTTTATTGTGATATAAAATGTATGTTGTTATTCATGCATATTTTTTTTTACTTTGTTGCCACAGTGATTGACTTCTGCTTGGCCCGTCACCTGGTTTGTGACCAAGATACCAATTATCAGTCTCTGCGGCTCACCTGGGCATCCAAAACTAATTGCAACCAGCGCAGAGGTAAGCAACCAATAGCTATGGCACTTCCCGAAAGTCTAATTACATTTCATACTGTCATCTCAAGCATTTTTTCTTTCTGTTAGGTAGGGCAGGCCGAGTTTCTAAGGGCTACTGTTACCGTCTTGTTACCAAAGAGTTCTGGAAGAATGAAATCCCAGACTACATGATCCCACAGATGCTAGTAAGAGGAATGGGACAGCAGATGGATAATTTGTTTTTCTGTCTTATTTTTTCTACCCCATTCTTAGATAACTAATTGTTGTCATGCTGTTGCCCGTTTTACAGCTCGCTCCCCTGGCCACCATCATGTTGAAAGTGAAGTTACTGGACATGGGAGATTGCCGCTCTCTCCTCGCTACAGCCCTCTCACCCCCCAATCTCAGCAACATAGCGAGGACAGTGCTCCAACTCAAAGAGGTCAGTTAGAAAGTGAAAGTCCAAGAAAAACTAGGAATGCCTATTTAAGGGGTCATATTTTGCTAAACCCACTTTTATTAGTCTTTGGTTCATTTATTTGTGTATTTGAGGATCCCGACAATTCAAAAAGCTCTCCAGGTGCTGCAAAGCTGTCTTTATATTAGTTTTGGCAAAAATCAAGTAGATTTCTACAACCTATTTTAATACTGTCTTAAATTGTTACGCTTTATAATGAATTAATGAATAGCTTTATTATCATCGCACATAACTAGTTGCGTCACGACATTTGCTTGTATGAAGTCAAGACTTCCAACAAACATTTCTCAGAGAACGACATAATTGTTTGGCAGCAGCAGCGGTTGTAGTTCATACTGAAAATATGCCCAAACTTCAAATTACTCCCATTATTTAACATATTCAGTTGTTGGTTGAATGGGACAGAGCAGCACAGCCAACAACCTGGAAGCGGTTGGGTATGGAGTGGCTTGTGTGCATTTGAAGGGCCAGCGCTCAAAGTGACCTTTGTCATGTCATTACTCCAAAATAGTTTTGAAGATGGGCCTGTGGAGTTGCATTTATGAAAAATTTAGATACATTTATAGGTTATGTAGACCACAGGGAAATATTTTAAATGCATAATTCCATAATATCCCTCCTTTAAGTACATGTTCTGAGACTGCATGGCTGTAACAGTGAGTGTTATGTTGTTGTTTGGACAGCTGACGACTGAGTTCTGACACAGAATTTTAGACAGCAACTTCTGCGAAATGTGCTTTGTGTCAGCTCATGTTAGCATTGTCACGTCTCTTGTGAGTGTATTGTTGGGCAGACTTTAGTCATTGTGCTTTTCTGTTGAGAAGAGAGAGTAGGATACACCAACACCACATAAATATTTAGTTTTTGAAATACAAGTAATTAATCTTTATTTATATAGCACTTTTCATACAATAAGGATGTAAAATTTAAAATTCAGTATATCACACGCGCATACACACACACACACACACACTTAAAATGACTGACTGAGCATGACAGAACCAGGAAGTAAAAGAGGAGGCGCTATCACAGGGAGCCACCCGCACCAGGAGGCAGCCACCAACCCCGGCAACCCAGCGCCACTGACACAGTGCCGCGTCCTGACCAGTGAGAGGGCAAAAACTGCCACCGCATCGCAGCAGCAAGGACCCCCACCCACCAGGGAGGAGCAGAACCCATGGAAGGAAAGCACCACTGTCACCAGGGTCCAGAGCCACATATGCACATTAAAGGAAAAGACACAAAAGAGGGGAAAAAATCCCTTAAAAATACAACTGTTTTTAATGTAAGCTTGATATGCAAGTCTGATATTCTCAGGCAGGGAGTTCAAGAGCTGCTTAAAACCTCGAATTAAAATTTGTGGATTGTAAATATATTGTTCTTTTTACTGTTGACTTAGGCCAGATGGATACTTTTAAGAAGTGTGAAGTTTTAAGGTGGTTAAATTTAAAATAATTGATATAAAAGGGGTAGGTTTAATAAGCAAAAGCCTACACCTTTTATTCATCTGACTGTCCATACATATATATATATATATATATATATATATATATATATGAACCACCATTCACTGTCATATTCACGTCTACAGGTGATTTTAGATTGACCTTGTCATTGTTTATGATTATTTAATTCCCTGTCTGAATGGTACATATTGAAATAAACTAAACTGACAACAGCTACATGCCAAACAGTGACATTAAATGTATCCTCTTTCTAAATTGTAATCATTATATGCAAGAAAATACTGATAGAGCCAGTCATCCTGAAACGTGCCCTATGTGTATTTTGTAGATGGGTGCGCTGTCTGCAAAAACTGATGGCAGGAGTCAGTATGATGAAGGTGAGCTGACTTTTCTGGGCAGAGTCCTGGCGCACTTACCTGTGGATCTGTACCTGGGGAAGATGATTGTCCTGGGCCATGTCTTTGGCTGTCTGGACGAATGCCTCATCATAGGTTAGACACACTTATTTAGAATCCAAACAACTATAAGATGTAGGTATAGCACAAAGTCATTTATACCGAGATTTAATGACTTGTATTCTTAAGCTTTAACCTTTTGCTCTTGTTTTCATACATGCAGTCTTTTCTAAATTTGTGTATACATATCTGGAGATGTCATTTTCTCTACAAATCTGTCATAACTAGGCTTTAATGCATTCTGTATTAACGTTAATATCTGTTCATCAGCTGCCTCACACTCTTTAAAGTCCTTCTTTGCCATCCCATCAATGCAGAGGCTTGCTGGCCACAGGTGAGACACCATCAGCACCTACACAGATTCACTCTACCAGCTGTATTTGGCACATGTTTTTACATAACCTTGTGGAGTCCAGACTTCACTGTAGGGTACCTGAATTGATCCGACACAGGATTCCCATGCGTCCTGGAAATGCTGAACAATTTTCCATGACTGGAAAACATTGAAAATGACAGAAAAGATCAAATTTCCTGGAAATATTTAAGTTATCCTAGAAACTTTTATCCTCCCCCTTCTTTGTGACCTTGTGTGTCTAAATTGAGATAAAACAAAAGAAATTGTTTCATCAGTGATTTATTGAAAATATACTATATTTTTAGAGGAAGTTCAGGAGACAAACTAAGAGAGAAGAGAAAGTTGAGTTTGGACTTTCCCATTTGAACATTGTATCTCTGGTTTGTCGTGTTAATGAAGTGCTACACTATAATCTGTGGGTGTGTTTGCATTATTTGGATACATTTGTGATAATTGTTTTTCATAGTTAAATTAGAACCACAGACTGCACATCAAATGTCTTAGTGATAAACATAGAAACACTCTGCCTAAATGCACATTACAAGTATAGAAAAGAACACTTCCAAAGAATCAGGGAGACAGGGGAATGTGTGGGTGTATGACATGATAATTTGTCTCTGTAGCAGCTGAAAATGTCCTGGAAAATAATTTCAGGGAAAGAGTGGGAAGCCTGAGTCAGTTGCAATAAGCGGTCATATGCTCATCTGATCACAATTAATTTAAGACTGAAGTCCTTCTTTTGTGATATTAAAACAATTCAGAGCATGTCACTAGTGCATAAGTGGCTTTTTAGGCAACAATCATTTAACTTCTTATTTCCAATGGAAGCTGTGACATTGTTGATATTATGGATGAGAATTTCCAACAAATAGTAAAACATTTCATTACTACTATTACTTTCATTACTATGTCAGATAATATCCCTGTACCTTCCTTTTTTAATATTACTTCAGCTGTCTGTTAACAGAAAGAAAAATATGCTAACTTGCCAAATATAGTGAATTCAGCTGGAATGAATGTATAATATAAGCCTATAGAGGAGACTTATTGGACCGAAGGGACTTAACACTAGACAGTGACATTATTCAGCTGCCTGTGAGAGTTAAAGACCTCAACAAGAGTAAACGTTACCTGTGACATTAGTATCTTAAACATCATTACATTAACTGTACAGTCTTGAAAACATCTGTCTTTTGCTGAAACACAGCTGCGAAAAATGTAACTACTTTGCATTATTTTCTATTCTTAATAAGCTTTAACAAAATTATTTGTAGCCTAGATCATGTACGTAGCATGTTCTTATGTGCACGCCAAATGACAGACAAATATACCAGCAGGGATTAGTCCCAGTATGTCTGTTTGCACTGGTACAAACAAGGAAGAATATCCCAAAAACAGACATGTCCAGTCTTACATAAGTAACCATGGGCCAAAGCAACATGTTAGCTAATAGACATAAATATTTCTATAACATTTCTATAAATATTTTTATCACTAGTTAAAGGTTATTAATTTTAAGATATTTTTTAGATTTTGAAGAGGATGTTTTACTATTTTTTTAAATTAATTAATTAATTAATTTTTACTAAAGCTAAAAGACAGTCACACCTGAACATCTATGACCATTACATACAGACTGCCTGAGGTGGTTCATTACTGACCAAGGACACTCAGCCTAAAAATAACTTGTTGGGTGAATTTTAGTTTCAAGATGTATGACAATGACTGAAGGAATTTTTTTATAGCATTATAGTCACTAAATGATCAGTCAAATATTCTCTTAGCAAGCGGTCAATTGCAGGCCCACAGGTACTATATAATATATTGATGCATGAGAATAATATTTGTTCTATCTATTTCTTGTTTAATATTTTTGCTCTGATAAATTCTATCTGAAATTTCAGGAGCAAGTTGGCTTTTGCCCGTGGTACCCCCAGTGATTCCATAGCTCTTGTCAATGCCTTCAAGGTATTGTGCTTGATGCCAAGTCAACTGCAAGTTGTGTTGTTGAAGGGATTTACATATTTGCCTATTGGTTGTTTTTAAATCCCTTCCCTGTTGTCTCTTACTGTTAGGCCTGGTACACATCCAAAAAGAAAGGACAACTGAGACGCCCAAAGGTGAACAAAAAAACAAACAAACATCCAAGCATGAGCTCAGTGTAAAGATTGCGAACATAAAAACTATGACATATTTGGAAAGGTAGAAATTATATATTTTCTGCTTCTATGTAAATTTTCCTCTATTACTCTGCCCTCTTTTGTGTTCATTTCAATGTGAAAAATGAGTGATTGAAAATGGATGCAAATTGAAAACAGCATCAGGAATGTTGTATTTATTTTATTATGTTAAAGTTATAAGCTAGATAGACCATTTTGTCTGGATGTAATAACTCACTACAGAAATCTGTCCTCTTCTTTATTTTTTATTTAAATGTAAGTTTTTAATCGTGCTGTTATTTCCTCTCAGGATGAGCTCGATTGGGGAAGAGAGAACTTCATTCAAATCAAGAGAATCAGGGAGGTATTAGAAACCCAGGAGCATAATTCAGACTAAATTTAGTGAGAAACATTACAGTTATATTTTTATCATCCCTCTTCCTCGAATAACATTTAAAGATATGTAACAATCTTAAGTTTCCTGTGCTGTCTGTGCATCAGAGTAATTACTTTAGTTGAATTGCCTCTGGTGTTAAGAGTCCAACTGATACAATCTGTGTGTAAATATTTAATCCCTGTAATCAGATTAGTCCAACTGCCTGAAAACTTTCTTTTTACATTAATATTCTGAAATGTAACAGTGTAAAATGTGGTTGCTCAGCTGTCCTCAGCAGTATTTCATTGTCCAGGTGGCAGAATTGTATGAGGACCTAAAGAAGCGGGTTGCTCAGTTCAACATGCTCGTGCCAGATGACAGTCAACCCTCTGACTACACCAGTGTGCACAGACAGAAATTCATTCTGCAGGTTAGATTCAATGCTGTCACATTCACAGCTGAATGTCTATCCAGTATTTAATCATCCCAATAGAAGTTGTCACACTTTTCTGTTTGTCCTAGGTGGTTATTGCAGGTGCCTACTACCCCAACTACTTTGTGCAGGGGGATATAGATGAAGACTTGGCCTCCAGAGAGTTGAGTGGTTTTAACCACAGAACAACAGTGATGGTATGACCCAAAATGTTGGAGATGACCTTAAAAAATAACTGGCTCAGATTTATCAACTGTAATGACATTAACAATAATTGAAAGGCTCAAGTTGTCATCTTGCTGTACACATTATATGTATGTTAGTGTAAGTTGAGGTATGAGATTCTTATTCATGGTCCATATGCAGATTATGGTTAGAAAAAAAAACAAAAAACTGGAGTACCAGTGGAGTGCTAGAATAAACCTTTGATGTGGACTAGGCCAGGAAAAATGATATCAAAGCTACCTAAAGGAGAACATAACTATGGATAAATACCACACATGGCCACACTCCAAACAGTTTGAACAGTGCTAAAGTAATGTCAAATTACGTGTTTCCAGGTGAAGAACCTCCCTCCTTACAGTTTCCTGTACTACAAACAGCTGCAGTCCATGTTCCGCCTGTGTGGCCAGGTCAAAACCATTTCTTTTGAGAACTCCAGGTACTAATGATCTTTGAAGCAAACATAGGCATAGTGCTTCAGCACGTTACTAACTCAAACCATTTTTATGAGGGACATTGTTACCATCTGATTTTGTATGTGCTCATATGTACACAGAGCTTATATAGAGTTCTACAGGACGTCCCAGAACTCAGGGGAGCTGCCTGAGGTGTCCCTTGCTCTCCTCCTGGATCGGCAGAGTCATAGCCTGGAACTGTCCGTCTACCCCATTGATCATATAGAGATGTGTGCGGGGAACAGAGGAATAACGAATGTGAAATATTCACGGTACTGTTCTGTCCACACACATTGCAAAATAGATGTTGCTCTTTCTTTTATTTAAGTGAAAAGGTTACTGCGTGAATTTAAAAAGACTTCAAATATATATGAAAGAACTAAGGTTTTTGAGAACTGAGATTGTCTTTTTGGAAAGGGGAGCTTGCACCACAGGGTGCATTGGTCAGTGTCCTTTCACTGAGCTTTAATGTAATCTGACATCTTAGCACTCTGCATGACTCTCTCAGCCATCACTTGAACTCACATAGGGAAGGTTTGGGGCAGAGGATGCAGTAACATTTTTTTTCGTCTTAGAATAATAGAAAGGGTGTCATTGACCCATCATTAGTTGTGCCACAAAATGCTGTTAAATCAGTAAATGTTGTTAATTACCTTCCCTTTTAACTGTGATGCAGCCTTATCATTACATAGACGAGGTATATTCAGACTCATGTGTTGAAGGCCTCACTGCATAGAAGTTCTTTTTTAAAAAGCAACACTGAATATATTTTGTTTGCTATTGCTGCACAGGGTGAATGTAGACCTCCAGAACCAGAGAGTTTCCCCAGTGGATGCGGTGAGCTGCATTATTGATCCAGACAAGGTTCCCCCTAATCGGATGTTTATAGTCAACATTACTGAGGTCAGTCCCTTACATTCATCCTTACAGGATTTATGTTGTATGTGTCTGTCAGTAAAAGATGTACATTTTCTCTTTATGTGGGTACCTGGTACAGGTGGTGGAGGTGGGTCATTTCTGGGGCTTCCAGGCTGATGATGCTAGCTTGGAGAAGCAACGCCACCTGACAGCAGAGATAAACCATCGCACACTACATCCTGTCGCTGTGTCATTCTACCCAAACCTGCTTTGCCTGGCCCCTTTTTCAGAGGCCAACGAGGAGTGTCTGTACTACCGGGCCAAGATCCTGCATGTGCGTGGGAACTCAGTAGAGGTAAATTGCACTGTTTTACAAACTATAGAAATCCCTCATAGAGGAATAGTGATCCAGTGCCTCATTATTCTTTATAACGCATCAGTTTTGCTTCTCTGGTCTTCAAGATGTGGTTTGTGTATGAAATGTCATGTCAATTTTGTTAATTTGTTGATAGTTTCCTGGTGGTAAAATAACAAAAAAAAAAAATTTTTCATACACAGCCTAAAATACACTGAATATTATAGTGTGAGGTTGCACCACACTGTATTAGGGATTTTTCCTAAACCCATTGGTATTCACACAACAAATAAGAAATATCTCTCTTACAAAGAGAACGAAAGATAAGAATAAGGAAATATTACATCAGGGATCTGTTTATACTGAGAGTTGTTAGGTTAAATCTTTGACTATTTTTAAAAAAAATAATTTTTATTTTTTCATTTGGGAATATACTTTATAACAGAGTAAAACAAAAAAACTAAGCACATTTGTATATCACATCTGAAAAATCAATGATGATAAAACATGAAATTTAACATAAACACATTCCATGGCTCTTGCCAGTGCATTTGAGCGTAGTGGCCCCACGCTGTGATTTTGTTTGTTTTTTTACCCCCACGCTGTGATTTTGTCTGCTACGCTGTCTTTTAATGACAGGGTTCTCGCCAGCGCAGCAAGCCCCCACATCAAGGCCTTAATTTGCATTAAAAAGTATTAAATTCAATGTTCAGTGGCATTAGAAAATTAAATACACTTGATGGAAAAATAGTTATTCTCGATTTATTTAGATTATATAATCATTTAATAATTTTGGTCAGAAGTATAGCGTGGTGATTGACAGGCGGAACCCTTTAATTGACTATTGTTTCTGGACAATACACAAAGCCACAACACTGGATGCTTGGAGTGTAATGTGCTGTGAGTGTGTTCATATCGTGGTGAAGGAGCGGAGGGAATATTTGCAAATGTAGGAGAAATGGGAAAATGCAACTTTCAACAGAAGTGATTGGACTAGGAATTATTCAGAACCTGGAAGCCTGTTGGTGGTAGACATATGTGTGTATATAAAACTAAACATAAACATGTATCTGCAGTTGAACATGGGCATTAAATTTATTTAAATTGGCATTAAGATGGACATTAAAAAGCATTACATTTTATTTTTGCTCATACCTGCAGAATCCCTGTTAAAGTTATCCTACTTTACTTTTAATGAATAGGAGAGTTTCTCCATTACATAGATTTCATAGGTTGCTCATGTAATCTTCAAGTTGGGATGCATCTGGCGTGTAGCCACTTCATGGTCAGAGCTTTTTTCCTCCTTAAGTAGTGCTCTCATTAAATATCTGTCTCCTTAAGTTTGACTTTTCTGCATCATCGCCCCATATACAGCATCAAAGCATCATATGGGATTGTGTTAACTGTTATTTTTATGCAGCAAAGGAAGTATTCCATCATCTGTATGCCTGTAGGTTTAAAGTGACTCAAGCAAAATGGGGCTAATTATCTTCTAGACTCATATGGGAGTCACATTATGATATTCTGAACAGTAGTGTATGGTTTAACTACTATTACACACTATTATCTGTGTGTCATGCAGGTGTTCTTCCTGGACTTCGGCAATACAGCAGTTGTCACTTGTAGCAGTCTGAGAGAGCTGCCCGCTGACCTGCTGTCTCACCCCTTCCAGGTATATAAGTACATGTTCTTCACTTTTCAGGCTTACAATGAATAGTTCAAATAATTCAAAAATGCCTTGCATGTTTTATCAGGCTCAGGAGTTCCAAGTTACTGGAATGCGTCCATCAGCCCAGTCCATGATCCTTGGGAATCAGTGGAGCAGCCTCGCCCGTGACCGTTTCATCATACTGGTGAAGGGCAACTCGCTCATTGTGTCTCTGTACTCTGTCGTTCACAACATCATGCGTGTGGAGCTGTTCACCATCATAGACATGAAAAACACCAGCGTGGTAGACATCTTGGTTCGGGAAGGTCATGCTGTCAAGGTTGAGGAGAGCAATGACTCCAAGGTGACTAAGCATTTTGGATTCTAGATTCTATCAGTGTTTCAGTTGCTGATCCTTATTGATTGTACAAAGCAGTGAAGTTTTCCTGAATTGTACAGTTAAAAGATTAAAGCCAGCATTTGTAGAAAAATCCCTCAACTCCTGTAAACTTAATGTAAAGGATTTTTCTATTACTGCTTTGTGCTTTTTTTTCATGTGCTTGAAGCAAAGCCACGACATACTGATGTCCCTGTACAAGGACATGGAGACAGGGACATGTGTCCCCAATGTGGTCAGCAGCCTCTGGAAGGAGCGAAAGAAAGAGGAGAAGGAGCTCATTGACAGCCTGCTTGACCACTTTTCCAAGAGTCGCACGTCCTTTTCCAAAACAAAGGTAATATAAACAGTACCCTGCAGCACACGTGTACAGCCATATTAAGATAATAAGATTAAAAATAATCTGATAATCTAAAATAGTCTTTTAATACATAACACTTATCTAAAACTATAGTGAAGTGACTGGGGATTATTCAGAAGTTTGGCTTTGACGCCATTTCCTCAACTATACTTTTTTCTTCATCCATTTCCCATTTTAAAATAAAAAATTACGATATGATAATTTTATTTTTCACCTGTATGTCAAACACCTTTTTGCATAAACATATATTCATTTCAGCCCGGCAAGTCACATTTATGTATTTTGCTGCTGCTCTTTGTTGTTGGTGTCTAGACTTAAAGAATCATCATTTCCTGCAGCTATTTTACATATCAGTGCACACACATATATATATATATAAATACCTCCATGTGAAGACATTCACTAAATATAAGATTGTTGACTGTTTGTTATCTGTTTTATTTGCTGCCAGAGTACACTGTGTTGTCTACATTTTTCCTTTGTATGAAAATCTGCAATTGCACACTTTACCAGAGTAAATCATCTCTGTGCAGCACATGGTCCATTTGACTGCAGTGTATAGTTTGTAATGTAATGTTTGGCTCACATTGGCAGTAATGCTGTGACATTGATTAATACTGCAAGTGGCAGTAATGCCTCTAAAACAAAACAAGCCACTCACCTTTAACTAAAATATAAATAACGAGATAACTAATGCATTTTACTATACAAGGCATTTTGCTTATTGCCTTTTATAATATTCCAAATCATTATGCTATTGGCACAGTGTACCATTTCAGACAGACTTGCTGCTGCTCCCATACTTGCAAATGTGCGCATGATGGAGTCACACCTGTACTGTCTGTTTTTGTTAGTTTGCCCAGGAGATGGAGCCATTTCATCATCTCCCACTTGTGTTCTTCTTGTGGTTGTAAAATGTAGTCACACCCAGTCTGACTCCTACAACAGTGACAGCACAGTGATTGCTCTTGTGACTAAAGAATGAGTACATGACCTCTGAATTTATGCTTCTTGTAACGCCACAGGTTCAACTGCGTGGACCGAGCACTCCATATAAGGCCAACTTCCACAGCATAAGCTACAAGACCTGTTACAAGTAAGTGTCACATTCACAAAAAAACAACTGAAACTGTCCACAGGTAACAACATCTCCTCCCCTCATGCTCATCTACCTGTTCTCTTCAGGGCAGTGTTAATTGACAGGACCAGCATGAACTCCTTGGCAGTGATTGAAAATCCTCACTTCAAATTTCAGAGGATGTTGGTTGCTGGGATTGTGTCTGTTAGCTCGAAAGGTAGCACATACACAATCATTACAAATCATCAAGACAAACGACTCTTCCAAGTTAAATGTGGCATTTATTTGGGTCCGTAAATGTCAGGTTTGCACACATAGTAGCTACAGAGCTAAAAATGTTGTCTTAATAAAAATTTGAAATTTAGGGGTAAAACGTTACATCAATTATAATGATCAAATATTTTGTCAGCATCCAAACATACATGATGAAAATCAAGTAAAATAAAACATATAAACATCTTAATTGTTATAGTTGACAATGTAAACAAAACAAACAGTAAAGACTTAGGATTCATGTATATTTCAATATTAAATTTTTTTTTTTATATGATAATGTAAAATATAATAATGTTTTTGCTCTTATGGATCATCCCAGGTAGTCCTATTCTAACTGCATTTGTAATTATAGGAACACATATTCTACTGAGGGACACCACCCTTATGCCAGACATCCCCGGTCTGCCTGCACTCACTACCATGCTTTTCACCCCTGCCATGGAACTACGGTGAGTCAAACACAAAAAAAACCCCAAAAAATACACTGTGTACTTTCAAGATGACTAAATCAGCCACTAAAACATTCCCTTCATTTGAAAAACTAAATAAATAAAGCACCAACGAAGAAAGGACATGCTACACAGGGGCTCTCTGTGGCCTGGGGTGGAACAGCCAGACACAAGAGGGCATCCTTCCTGAGCACGACATCGAACTCGCATTTGATGTCAAGTTTGATGTGGAAGACGTCACTGAGGTAATGGCTTTAACCACCAGAGGGCAAAATCTAGGAAAAAATGTAGTTAGGAGATTTATCTTTTTCTAAGAAATTTGTCTGTGTATCAAAAAATCAAATTTTTTATTGTGTATCATTATTCTTGTATTCATGCATAAAATTTGTCAGGCAGGTAAATTTACTTGCAGTATCAGGTTTAAATAAGCAGTGTGGTCATAGTGTTTTCACCAAATTCTAAGTGACTTTTAAAGAACACTATGTGCAGAAGGCAGGGGTGTGATTCCCTTTCCCTGTCTGTGTTTACTCTTGGTCTGGAACGCACACATTGGAGGCTGCTGACCTGTACCCACAGACACCGTGTCATATAAGGTGCTTACTTGTGTTGCCCAATGGCTAAGAAAAACACTCCAGTGCATGTTAGGGGGCAGTGGATGGTGGTCTGCCAACGCCCGCAGGCAGAGTATTTTCAAACAGGAAAACATAGATGGGACAGTAGAGTCTAGTTTTATTCCATCTGTCATCAAAGCAGTGGAATGGAAAATTGGAATTAGAGTTGAACAGTAATTATATCCACAGATATTGTATGTACAATGTGAGTTGTGATTTTTGCATTTTTATTCTAAAATAGGTTAAAAACATAATTTTGTTGCAGTGTGTATTACACAAGTAACTTTCCTCAGATCTTAAGTCCCTGTACAGTGACATGTTCGGACACATTTTACCTGTATCAAAAAATAGTAGTTTTTGTGATATGGTTATATCACATTCACTTACAGCAGTGCTTCTCAATTATTTTCTGTTATGCCCTCCCCAGCAAGAAGAAAACAATTTGCGCCCCCCCCCCACTCTCCGCTGTGACTACAATTATCATTTGTCTATAAAATAGTTATAAGTACACCAACTTACAACAAAGAATAACTTTGTTGTTAACTTTTTGTTTTTCATGTTGTCTCTTAATGGTTTGTTTACTGCACTAATGTAAAAAAAAAACAACAACCTTACACCATAGAGCTCATACTACCTGTGCACACTCAGACAATAAGAGCGCCACTGCCAACTACTGTAGTGGATGTGCAATTACACTTTATAGTATAACAGCAAAAAAAACCAGCATGTTCCCCAGGGTCACCCCCCCATCGCTCCACGCCCCCCACAGGGGGGCCCGCCCCACTTTTTCAGAAGGACTGACTTAGAGTTACAGTTTAATTATCTTTTGGCCTTAATTGGCATCACATTTGATTTGCAGCTCCAGCTCCAATACGTGCTTAATATGTTGTGCAGGCCGTGTTAAGGTAGTCAGCTAACATGTATTTCTGTAGACTGCCTGGTGCAGATCCACTCTCATAACAGATTGGCGGTGTGTGGAAATAAAGCATCATTAATACCTAGATTTGATTGTAGTGCAGGGTAAGCATACGTATCATTTCTTTTCAGATAAACGCTTTGCGCCAGGCCATAAACCGTCTCGTGTGTGAAGGCCCCAATGGTACTCTGCATATGGGGCTGGACAGGATCAGTCACCTGCAGGAGGACTGTCGAGAGCGCCTCACGAGGTCACATGCACACACTGACAGTCGTCACTGATGTACAGCTGTTGAGTGTGTACTCGCTTATCTTTGTTTTATTTCAGATTGTACAGCAAACAACTGCAAAGGGAAGTCATCAGTCCACAGTACTACAAGTTACCAGACAAATGGAACCAGGTGCGACATCCTTTTGTTGCACTTTTATTTTTTCCTATATGTTACTTGTGTATTAACCATTTTCAGTGTGATATATCATTTGTATTGAACCTGCAGGTGGATCCTTATCTGAAGATGGACATTGTTCAGCCAGCAGGTGGAAAAACCAGAGGGTTTCTATTCCAGTTACACCCTGTTGTTCTGCTCAACAGCTAAAAAAAAACAATCAGTTATCTGTGTGTTTGTGTTGAAAATAACGTTTGTTTTGCCTTTTAATTAGTGCTTGATTTTGTTTGAAGGATTTTTAAGTTGATTGCCGGTTACAGCAGCGCAGCAGAATCAATGGTATTTTCTTTTACATTAGGAGTATGACTGTAATAGTTGTTCTGTGTTAAAATGAGCAGCTGCGAGGAATGTTCATGATCATTGATCCAATCCATCCAATGTAGGTTCATGTTACAGTGCATCCGTGGGTCATTAAAAATAGTCAAAACAGATGAGGCTTGTCAGTCGTCATTCAAACAGTCTCATTGTGACTCGACCCATGTTAAATTTATCACAAAGTCACATACACACACACACACACTCACTCTCTCTCTCCTACATAGGTTTGCCAGAAGTCACTGGTCTGTATTTATAGCTCACATTTCAAGTGTCCAGTCCAGTGTTTTCCCTGTATACTCTAAATGCTGCAGAGCCACACAGTGTTATCACCTTAAACTTAGCCACAGTGTCATTCAGCTCATCTTCACCAACATGAACACTTAAGTAAAGATGAGGAGATGTTATACATCAACGTACATTTATTTTCTTATTCTTGTAATTAAATACATACTGTAAGTGCAAATAGTTAAAGAGTCCAGGGTCTAAAGAACTACAGAGTATAGTTGAACATAGTACAAAGTTGGACAGTTATTCAAACAAGCTAAATATCACCAGATACTCCTTGTCTTCATAGTAGTTGTACAACAGTACCTAAAACATGAGCGTGTGTATTGTTCCTTATGGGTATACAAAAGCAAAAACCCTACAATTACCACATCTAAGACGCATATTGTTAAATTATTTTGTGCTTGGAAACACCAAAAGGAAATCATTTTGATATTTATATATATTGACATATACTGAGAGAAGCCCCATCTGCTAACTCAGAAACATGAAGCAGTATTTAACATTGGCAGCAGAGCACGTCTGTGGGCATTTAGCTTTTTTTTTTATGGGCCAAACCGTACAGTTTGTGGTAAGCACTGCAAAGCAAAAAAAATGTAGCGTGATGTAAAAACTGCACAAAAGATATCAAATATTATTTACCCAAGGCTCAACTTCATGCACTTTATAATAAGCAACACAAAAAAAGTCAGTTTCTTTTTTTGTTTCAAGTGGTGTACTCGTCTACCTAGAAACAGGATTATGTACGTGTGACTGTGTTAGTGTTTTTTAGACTGCTATAGACAGGGTGAAGGCTTCTCCAGTGGATGCTTTTAGAGAACACCAAGATGACATAGCACTACGCCCCACAGATGACGACCAGGCTCTTCAACAGTGAGCGGGCTGTCTGCCTCTTGAGCTGGACTGGACTGTCAGCTACACGGTGAGACAGACAGTTTACTCCTCCTTTCTCTTTGCCCCGGGGATTTTTGCTTGGATCCTAAACACAGAAAATATACACTTTCAGTATCATGTTGTCAACACCTTCTGCTGTCTGCGAAGCTAAGAGATGTCAAAGTGATTTCAGATGGTTGAAGAACTGAGGAGTTTCAGCCAAGTTAAATCAACAAGAAATGCTTTTGTTATGATGTTCTAGAATGCTCATTTTCAGCAGTGTAATGAGTCTGTACCACCAAAATTGTCAAAGGAACATTGGAAGAAGCTCCTATTGGCCATTAACCCTCCAAAGCTTAAACATCGGATTTAAAATGTCTTAATAAATTGATTCACTAATTTTATCAATACATGTAAAATGCAGTTTGTCCTAATTTTATGGCCATCAGATATGACCTATTTGGACGTTCAGAGGCTCAGTAGTGTCATCTTTTACGGCATTGCTTCTTCTAATGTTAAGTTAATGATATGTTTTACTAAAATAATCACTCTTTGGTCAGTTTTCTGTGTTTTCATATAATAACCTTTGAATGTAATCAGAGTTTTTAATGAACATCTGCATGATCAGTGTATACACAAAGAAAAATGCAGCAGCTAGAATAGTAAATACTGAAAAGTGAGGTTTGACGTAGGGGAAATTTCTGTTGAAAATCACTGCAAAACTTGTGGGTATGTAAGGGTTAAGAGTTAATGTGTTCCAGTCGCGGCTGTGTGCATGAGTCATGTTGGGAAAATTACATTAAAAATGCAGCAAGTTACAGTTTGTACAGGCTATCCACTTAAAAATTTAGTACCGGTAATGTTAATTTAATCATCAGAGTTATGTTATTTCAAGCAATTACCTTTCAAATCTTTTAAACAGGGCAATGAAAAGACCTAAAAAATAGATTATATCACTGTAATATTTGAGCCTTTTTTTTTATTTCAAAACGAAAATACTGATGAATTTCTGTCAGCTCTTAGACCATCTAATCTCCCGTATAATTGTAATACTATATAATTAATGGCAATAACATTTATTTTGTATTCCTCAACTTTGCTAGTGATTGGGAGGCATATACTGAACACTAAGAGGCAGATGCACTTTGTAACAGGATCAAACTGGATAGATGATAGGTCTGTGTGCCTACATGGTATGTGAACTCAACACTCACTTCCCCACCACAGAGTTGACCTGGGTCCGTATTAATCCCACGTACTGGTCAATCTGTGCCTGAAACCGCAAAAAGAAAAACCTGTCAAGAAACTAGTCCAAACCCACTTCAATGACATTAATAACCGTGTGTAAACAACATCCTACCTGATGTTTCTCGTACACCACAGGCATGGTGAACATGGAGACCACAGCTGTAATGACACAAGGGGAGTAACGGTTCATGTGGAGGTATTGTGACATACAACGGAGAACACGATCAAACAGGAACACGTTTTTTTTTTCGGTTTTTTTTTTCAGCAGCGTCCACTGGCACATTACATTATCTAAGGTAAACTGGAAAAGCAAGCAGATATTGCACACGCCCGATAGTGGAGTAAACATGAATAGATCTGGTTCTGACAGTCTGACACGGACAGAATGAAGGTTTCTCATTCATTACAGATACTGTAACACATCAAGTCTTATTGAAGAGTGTGTTTTTGACAGAAAAGACAAACAGCCTAGTGAGTCCTCACCTAGGATGAGCAGTGTCAGGCCGTTGAAGAGAGCGCCCACATAGGTCAGCAGCCACATCAGAACAGCAAACTGAAACACACAAATAAATAAATCACCTACTTGTGTGACAATCTGCAAACATTTTATGAGATGTCTTTTTTTTTTTTTTTTTTTTTTGGTGACAGAAGCTCCACTAGTGGCCCCATGAGGAGTTTGGACTACTCACAGGTTATACAGGGATTGGATGGGAGTTATAAACAAACCTTCAAAGAGTCGACCAGATCTTGTACGAGAAACAGCCTACGGAGCTCCTTCATACAGGTGTTGGAGTACAGCAGGATTTTATCGGCATATTTGCTAATCTGGTCCTGGGACAGAGCGATTTCCATCTCCAGGTAGGCTCTGGTAACAAATATAAGAGAAGAAAAGACTTAATATGATCTTCAACACTTCAAACTGATCTGTTAATGTATTTTAACAGCCGGCTCACTTAAAAGGATGGCCCTCATCGGTTTTCTGCACGGCCTGCAGGACAGACTTGTAGATTCTGAAGCTGATGGTGGCGGAGAGGGCTGCCAGGGCTAAGTAGGCTCCAACGCTGACCACGCTGAACTGGGTCAGGGAGAAGAGGAGCAGAAGCACGCTGCTGAACACGGCTCCCGACTGCTTCACATTCCTCCAGTAGAGCAGGTCAATAGCTGAGGAAGAAAGAAGAAGAAGAAGGAGAGGGGGAGGACAGAAGGAGGTGGTGAGTTAGGAATGGCTACAGCCTGACCCGACCTCTGGCTTTGTGACACACAGTACAAGCATCCACGACAGGATCCTGTTCAAAGTAGACTAGGCTGCTGCTACGCGCCACACATTTGGGTCAAATCACTGGAAGCTGTTCACAACCCAACGTCCTCGGAGAGCTTCGCCCGTCACGTGATTCTGTTTTAACCCAGCTTCCTAACCCAGCTTTTCATTGGGTTAGACTGAGCTGAGGAACTGAAAGGTGGTACGAAGGTGTGTGAGTGATGAGTTCTGTCTTTTCCCTTCGACACACAGCGAGTCATACAGAAATGTAACTGAAACAAATACAGCTTTAGTGTAACATTAACTGTTTGTAATACAATTAAATATGTACTTTCACCTTGATACTTTTCATCTATGTTGCATGTAATGATTATATTTTACCAGGGAGATTGAATACTTTTAGATGGAGACAAAGTAATTCTCCATCTATGTGAGTAAATAATTGGACTCCTGATAAATTCACATGAAAGTAACAATACACTAAACATAAATAACAGTATGTTACTATGAATTAGGGTGGCAACTAATGCCCATTTTCATTTCCATTTCCATTGACAGTTTATTGGATCTGTAAAATGTCAGAGAATGATGTAATGTGGTGTGATGTGATGCATTTCCAACATGATGTCCTCAAGTGCATTGCTTGGTCCACTAGACAATGATACTCAGTTTACTGCTGTAATGGAATAAAGAGGTCTGAAAGTACCCTTAAGTAAAATGTAAGTACCTTTTCTCCCTTAAAAAATAGACTCTTTAATTCGAATTACTGGGTTTAAAAGAAAATGCCTAAAAAGAATTCCTCCCACATAGATGTTTTAGGTTGGTTTCATGTTCAATTAGAGATTTAATTGATTAGTTATTTTATTCAAGTATCTATTACTTTGACCTGGTGTTTAGTAGTAATGGTATCCGGTTCCTGATAATGTCAAAGATCTATTGATTCAACTCAAAACTATCACGATACTATGTCATACTATACTATATTTGCCTTTAACAGGCTACTATCAGTTAATTTCATATCAAAATATCTCAAGATTAATTCAACATTCACATTACATATGTCATTGTTGTCACATTGCGAAAAGATTCATTTGTCTGTATTCCATCAGTTCCAAGAGCAGGGCTTCATATTTGCATCTGACGTGTGCTTATCACTGACACCTGGTGTGATCTCATACATATACAAACATACACACTGTAAGTGAAGGGGAGAACTGTTAGAAACTGAACGTATACCTACAGTGCCTGCTTCCACAACAGAATTAATGATTGACCTATGCTCCGTGAAGGCAAGGGCAGGAATAGAAGCGCTATCAGCATTTCACAGATAACGGTTCAATGTGACCTGGCCAGGCAAGCAGCTCTCTGGTCATTGATAAAGGATGACGATGCTTCAGTGCAGTGTCTCCTTTATGCAAGAACACGTCACTTAGGAGTAAACTAGTGAAATCATAGCAATAGTACTTGTACACGTTGCTACACACCCCCTCTGCTCTCAAGTCTTTGGGTGTTGAGGCTTGTAATTCAAAGCTACTAGCTAAGGATGAGAGAGAGTGATAACTAAGGATTAGACCAGTGTACCATTACATGGTCTTCCTTTGGCAGCCGTCTGTGTCGGCTGGAAACACGGGCCGGTTTCCATGAGAACTGTCGGCTGCTGCTTCTTTCACCTCTGCTGAACCGGCAGCCTCCCTCAGTATCTCCAGCCGCATTGGCACCCTTCATCTGCTGGCATTGGCACCTGGAAACCTAGTCTACAGTTTAAGAGTAGGAAGGTGGGCAGAGCAGGGATGATGACGTGAAGTTTTGTGCTCCTGAAGACAGGGAGAATGGCTGGCTAGGTCTCTTGAGTGTTTTACTCTTCTTCCTCTCTGAGCTGTCCGCCTGCCTGCCTGCTCTAATTTTAGCCATGGAGCTGTGAGCAGCATAGTGATGACGGCCATCTTTACTCTCCACTAAAAGGCATCTGTAGATGCCAAAACAGTCTGGGTAAAAAAAAAAAGGAATCCATTGTGACTGAGTGAATCTCTCACTGCTGTTACACTGTGAGAGAAACGTGTACAGTCTAGTCTTATTCAGTAACATATCCTGACTTGTCTTTCACTCCAAATCAAAGACACTCTTTCAATGACAATAGGAATACAATCCTTGTGCCTTAACACACTAGTTTGTCCACAGAAGGCATTTGTGCTGCCAGCACTGACAGGTTATGAATGAGATGCTCTGAGGAGGACACACACACACACAGACAGGCACAGGTAGCACAGACAGAGCAGATGTACGAATACACCGACACATTAACAGCTCTGCTAGAGAGGCAGGCAGGTGTTGACCGGCAAAACAGCGACTTGTGATGTGCTGCAGAGTCTGCATGCAGACCCAAAAGCTTTTAGCAGTAGAAGCGTGTACTGACCTGCGGCTCCCATGGCTGAACAGGGAAAGAGGCAGCTGCTTTATCCACGGACAAAAGGAGAGCAGTGGAGGGGGAGTGCCCCCCCTCCTGCACAGAAGGGGAGGGTCCACAGCCACACCAGCAAATCAGCATCTGCCTGTGCGGGAGGGGTGACTCAGGGAAGGGTTGGAAGGGTGGACGTCTGTGGGGTGCGGTTGCCAAAGAACCACATTGCAATCCAGCACACACACACAACCGTACTGTGAAGCTCTTTTATGCCCAGGCTTTAAAGCGCAGCCCCACTGACACGTGACAAAGCCTGCACAGTAGTGACTAAAATAACGACAGTGTATCAAAATGGAAAATTAAACTGGCGTCTGTTTTTGTCAGTATTTCATCCTATGACTTCAGAGCTCAGTGCCGCTGCAGATGAAAGGGTTATTGTAATAAATCATTTGCCTACAGTAGCTGTACTCTCCATTATACTGTTACAGAGGCAAAGATCTGCTGAGCACCTGCCTGATGCAGTTACCATAGTTACCATGCTCCATTTTCTCCCCACCACTCACTGAGAGAAGACGGAGAGAGGGAGACGGGAAGGGAGGGGCTGAAAGAGGAAGAGAGAGGGAGGGGAAAGTACGTTCCACTGGGAACAAGGAGAGACTCATTTGCTCGAATCTGGGGAATCAGCTGCACATAATGTGTGTCTGCACCCCAACACTTGAAGACAGCCACTCCCTTTATTGTAGAACACAAAAGGACAATGGCACATTTAACATCAGGCCAGGTTCACATAAACTGTAGCCACAAACAACCAAAGTTTTTCTGAAGGATTTTGATGAATTACATTAGCCAGTAAGCTGAGATTTAGCTTTTAACTCATTAACTGCATTAGACTGAACCATGTAGGTGATGGTGTTAATATAATGAGTTCAGGACTTTAATTGTGAGCAGAGTGAACACAGGATATTGATTCAGAGTGCAGAGGAAGTACGCAGCCTGCCAAGCCCTGTTGACCTCACACCATAATATTCCATACTCATCCACATCCCAAATCAAACCAGAGCAAATGATTAAAACCAGTGACAATGATACGAGTCCCACCTCCCCCTAGTTCTGTAGTGAAACTAGTTTAGCCTGACCTCATTAAATCACTGAAGACATCCTTGTGGCCTCAAACAAGCCGTCAGCCGAGTGAGCAAACATGCAAAGGGACTTCAGCTACTAAGAGTTTTTCACAGCCCAGATGTAGGACTGGAATTCAGAAACGTACTTTTAGGCATCATATCCTAGAATCCGCCAGGTCACTGGTGATCCATCAGGGGGTGGGAGTAGGGTTACATTTGATCAGTGTTTGAACTGACATATATTATGTTTCAGCCTCATGCTAAGACAAGACGCTAGAAGATGTGCACTATCTAATGTAATGTAATACTTTTTGGGCTTTCACTGCTTGTTCCAGCCCTAAGTAAAAGGAAACAGGATGTTAAAAGGTTCATCCTGAGAGCATCATTACACTCTATGTCCAATCTATTACTAAAGAGATAGTTTGATTTGTAAAAAATAAATAAATAAATAACACCTCCACATGTGCTGTGTGTGCTGTCACCCATCTGCAACTTTCTACACTACATAATGTGATTCTACTGCTAAATTCTACTTTATATTTGAGCTTGTTGACTTAGTGTAAATATGTTTGACAATGACAACATTAGATAATATTCTTTCTGTCTGTAAAAATCTAAAATGGCAAAATTATGGCCTAAAAGACTACGTTACATACAGCAAATGTACTTAAGAGCATCGTTTTGCTTGAGTAGGGACTCTAGTAATACAGAAATTTGAAGAGTATGATTAAGCATCAGAGACTAGAAGCTGCTAGAAGTGAAAACCAAAATGACTCACTTATAGATTTGTCTGCATCATTATTGACTAATTCTTGAAGCTCAGTGGCGGTACGTCAGCACTGTGCTGCTTACTGAGCAGTCACAATGACTAAACATAAAAATGCCCACAGTTTCAGTGCAGAAAGTAAATGTGGTGAATTTTATCCTTTTCTGTCCTGACTGTATCAGCTTAATTTGATGCGGTTATAATGTGGGCAGATCCCATCAGATACTCGTATTACAGTTTCATTTAGGCCAAATTGGTGAAATGAATGACACTTGAGGTTCGTTTTTTCTACAAGGCCGCACATGAAAATTAATTTACTGTTATGGTTTCTATTCACACAATAAGCTGACCGCTCTAGTGCTTTTTCCACTGCTCAGGCAAACCTAAAAAAAGATGGGACGAGAATCAGTGTGGAGAGCAGGACGCCATTTTCTCTCCCCTTCCCTTTTTACAAGCTCTCCATGCTATGGAAACCGACAGACGGAGGATGCTCTCCTCAGGCCCAGTCTCTACAAGGTGCCATGGCAGCCGAGGAGATGGAGCTGATGTAATCAGGATGGGTGTGCCCTGGTTACCATGGAGACAGTCTGTCAGTACCGTCCGGATGCTGTGGCTGCCTCATTACACAAAAACAGAGCATACGCCATATAAAACCAGCTCCCCTGCATGGTCGCAAAACGGGGAGGGTGATAACAATGACACGCCTTAGTGTACAACACTGGCATCCATATTATCACCCAAAACAGATGGCTCCCAGTATGCGCGTGTGTATACATTTATTTTCCACGACACCCACCAGCGTCTCTCAACATCTCTCCTTTTTTTTTTTTTGTCACTCGCACAGCAGAATAGATCAGTAATCAGGGCGTGTCCATGTGAAAGGAGGCGCAGGTAAATATTTGAACCCACAAGATGTGATGAAAAGACAAATGCACACATGCAAGGCACACAAACATACACAGACTCTACTAGGCTGCATCTTAAGTCTCATGGATATTTTGCCTACATGCACAGACACCAGCTTAGCTCTCACAGCCACGAAACACAATCGATAAGTAAACACATCGGTACCCTGGCCCTTCCAGCTGCTCCAGGAGCTTTCCTTCTTGGTCACGTCTGCAGTGGCCTGCATGCTGGTGATCAGTTACGTCCCTGTTCTCTCTCTCTTTTCTCCTTTTATCTTTTCTGTTTTCTTCTTCTTTGTCTCCCTCTTCGGCAGCACCGACTCACTCACTCATCCCAGAAAGGCATGAATGGTCGAAAAAAGGATGCAGGAGAGTGGCTGAGACGACACAGAGGGAGGAAGAGGGAGGGAGGGAGGAAAAAAGGTTTCCAAGGTGCTGCCGGCTCGCGGAGCACACAGACTGATGCTGTGAAGGCAGCGTTGGCTAGAACAGAAGGAGCAGGAATATGTGTGTGTGTGTGTGTGTGTGATGGTGCTGGGGGAGGGGGGTCAAATTGTAAACACCACAGCACAGTTGCTGCTGCAGCAAACCATCCATACAATGATTAAGAGCCTAAGGGAATGAGAGGCTGGGTGGTGATGGTCGAAGGATAAGCCTTTTTTTTTTTTTTTTTCTTGAAAGGGAAGGTAGAATTGCTTTCACAATAAAAGCCGTACCAGAGTCAGAACAGATTGGTAATAGCGGGTGCACAAGCAGTGGGAGGGTTATCCCACATACGCTTTGATGAGACACCAAAAGCAGACGGATGCACTGTCATGCACTTTACAGCATGTGCTCTGGGTTTCCGCATCAATGCTGTCAATGTAACAAACTTCATTAGCGTAATTTGGTGAACATGCTATAATTATGTCATGTTAATAGGAACACCAGCAGCTAATGAGATATTAAGAGAGATTGAGATTTTAAAATGCAACAGCGGTGCATCTGTTGGCTGTATATGGCTAGACTTGCAACCACATTAAGGAGATACGATATCGAGTGTTGTAATTTATATAAACAAAGAGATATTTAACATTGTGCCAAGAGCTCTAAATAGCTGGTTCCACTATGACTGATCATTCAAGAGTGAAAGTGCTTCTACTTTAATAATTCATGAAGAATGACTGAGCCTCACTGCACAGTGGTTCTTGTTTAGTACCTTCAGGATGTGTTTGTGTGTTATGGTGTCGTCCTCAGAATATATTTGTAATGCAAATGGTGCTTTAGAAAGACCCAAATGGCATGGGATGTAAAAAACAAAGCAAAACAGCCTGGTCCCTGTAGAATCAGCCCTGAGCAGAAAACAGTTCCTTTATGGATAGTTTGGGGAAGACGTCATTTTGGATCTTATCGGAGCTATTAATCGGACCCCCCTCTGTTCCACCCCCACCCCCACTCTGCCACACCTCACACCTTCTGCTCACTGCAGACCTGACAGGCCACAGTGCCAATATACCAACGAAGAAAAGGAAGGAAAAAAAAAATCAGGTTTCACTGAACTAGACTGAACATGCTCTACCATCACTGTTGCTATGGCAACTGGTGTGGAAGTGCATGTACTGATGAAAACAATTTCTGCTCATCTTGAACAGAGCTATGACAGAGGTGCATTCTGCCCTCTAGTGGAGGAGAAAAAAACACAAGTGACCTGCTTTTTAGCATTTCCAGAACCTTCTCACTGTCCGAGTAAACAAAATAAGAGGGTTTTTTTTTCCTTGTTTGTGATTAAACCTATGTCAGTTTGTACATGTGTACACTTCAAACATATGACTATTAACCACAGCAGAATTCAGTCATACACCTTCAGTTTTCAAGATTTCAGTGCATTCATATATTTGAAAGCTGGAGTCGAGGTAAAACACCGTCATGCTGACATAATTTCTTCAGCACCAGAACTATGTGAAATTTACGTGGAAGCCCTCGAAGCCTAAGCAGGAATGTGCCCCATTTTTGATGACATAGGGTTATGTAAGCCCAGTGTTTACATGCACAGAAATAACCACCAGTAGAAACCAAAATATCCATGCCAACATTAAATGTGCAGCTTAGACAGCATTAAGTCCTCCTGACTGACTTATCTAATCCTTAAAGAGTGATGTAAGAAGCCAGATGCAGGACAAACTTTTTATTTTAATATCTGCAGTTCTATCATATGTTGTATGTCTGTATCTGCTGAGAGCAAAGAGGACAGTAAATTGAATTAATAATAATGTCACTGCTGAAGTTTTTTATCACCACGCACTTATTCAGTTTGTTCCATCAGTGTACCACCAGGGGGAAGCAGACCGCAGGAAAGCCAAAGCCAAAGCACTTCCCACCCACCAATGACACAGATGCACACCCAACAGTGGTACATCCCATCTCTTTTTTAACAGTTCTTTTAATTTTCCAACCTTGTCAACAAAACAGTGTAGTGGCAGAACACGCAGGTAGCTACCAGATGTAAACAAACACTACAGTAGTGATGTGATTTCATATTCGTTTTCTTCTTTTTAGACCCAGTCCTTATTCATAAATGTACCTTGGAAGGTTCTAAACACAACACAGATGCTCAACACATCGCCACCTGTTTCACATGATCACAGTAGTATTTCTAAAAAGCCAATGATTGTAGCCTGTTTAGCAAGAAAACTTAGATGTGTTTGGCTGAATTGCAGCGCTGTAACATAGAAGGGGACTATGATGGTGCCCAGTTTGAACAAGAAAGAAGTTAGGATTTAGAGGACTGACCTTTTTGCTTATTAAATCCCTCAGGGAAGATGGACACTGCCGGTTTTCCCAGGTCGCCCTTGCCCTCATGGGTGTGCTTGAATGTGTCGTCCATGTGGGGCTTCTCTGATCGCACCTCCGGGGGTACAGCAGCAGTGGGGGGTTTGGGTTTGCTGGGGCGCTCCTCTTCTGTTTTCACTGGGGTCTTGACCTTTTCTGTAATCAGGGGCTCAGTTGGCACCGCCTCTGGAGGGCTGCGAGGAGGGGCAGCAGCGGGTACCAGAGGAGAGGGGGGGCTGGCTCCCTGTTTGGGGCCACCAAAGCCCTGCTCCCTCTTCGGGCTCTCTTCAGATGCAGACTCAATGAAGAGATCACTGTCAAGCTCTGCCTCTCTCTCTTCCCTCAGAATGCTGTAGGCTGTGGGTGGAGCGTGGTTGCCAGCCAGGCCGAAACCACCCTTGGCGACCGGGGGGTTGTCAAAGGGGTTGTTAGGCTGGCTGAATGCGACCTTGCTCTTAGGCGGCTGGGCGAATGGGTTGCTCTTGGCCTTGGTTGGTTCCTCAGACACCAGCTCAATCTCAGAGTCTCCAGACTCGGCACTGCTGCCATCGTGCTCCCTGCTGCTGGTCTTTGTGCCTGGACTGCTTCCGGGAGATGCAGGCTTCACTGTATCGGCCTTGAACATGTCGTGGCGAGGGAATTCTTTCTCTGCTCAAGAGAAAAAATTGTGTTAGATTTTTCATTCACATCACAAATAGAGCAAACTGTTCTTAGAGAAGGCAGTTGCTAATTATGGTGATGCTAGTGGCCTTGACAACATTTTTAATGAAACATCTTGTACTACAGGTGGTCTGATATATAAAAAAAAAAAAACACAAAATGACATGAGTTGTTGCTGCTTTTTTCTGGCAAGCAGTTAATGCTGTCATTTTTAAGCACTATTCAGTAAAGCCATTGTTGCAGATAACTATTACAAAAGAATTTCTGGGCATTTCATTCACTGAGATAGACATGTCACCTTATTTATCCAAGGAACAGAGCATGAACACATGTGCTTCCAAGTAGTGAATAATCTCACTGGGTGTCAGATATGCACTAACGCGGACAAAAAAAAGGAGAAATCTGCATGTCACTGTAGCTCCTATATTTGGGTTTATTTCAGCATACTACTGTAGTACTACTAGAGTACTACTGTACCTCTTCAGTGCAATTTTTTCATCTAATTTGTTTTCCAGAAACTTTACTGTATCGCATACAGCTGTGCAATAGCACAAAATATACTATGTGATCACAGAAAAATGTAATTTAAGACTTTGGTTAGGTATTTATTTTGTTATGTTGTAGACGTGGCTTCAGGAAGAGACGACTCTGAGGACTCTTTGACAGTTCAGTTTGACATTAGTCCTGTGTTATCTTAGAACAGCCTTATAATAAAGGATGAGTGATGTGTAACTTTTGTACTCTCCCTCAGACTGCTTGTTGCCTCTGT
>JAPSES010000105.1:8339988-8360257 GCA_029822895.1 Maxillicosta whitleyi | reverse complement strand
TCTTAGAACAGCCTTATAATAAAGGATGAGTGATGTGTAACTTTTGTACTCTCCCTCAGACTGCTTGTTGCCTCTGTGGGACTACTACTGTGGATCCACAAATTAAACCTTTAAGAAAGACACTGATTGTTTCCTGATCTTTTTCCATTTAGATTCGGAGGAGTAGAGTTTTTCCACGACAACAGTAATATGATTTTTCATTTGTGTGATGTTTTAGATTCTTCCACATAGTGAAGGTGCAAGGAATTTTCATTTAAGGTAACAAAAATGTGACATAAGTTCATACCTGGAACAGATTACTAGTGTTTCCTCTTTGTGGTCTGGGTATGAAAAGTCTGACAGAGGCCAGAAAATGGGACTTTCACTTCCACTCTTTAATTACCACCTCCTGCACACTAAAGTATTTTCAGTGTATACACTGATATTTTATAGTTTGTTACATTCTTTACTGAAAACTTGCACAAAGGTCTAAATAAATTGGGTCAAATATTTTGTCTTGACAGGCTTTTTTTGTGTTATTATGTTACTATATGAACTGTACTCACTGCAATTAAACTAAATGTGCTTTATGAGAATATGTTTAATTGAAGTGATTTGTTGTTTGAGATTTTGATCATACCACTTGATAGATAAAGCAGCACATATCTACAGTATATATAACCAAATGGTTGGTGTTGCAGGTGTGCTGTGCCTACGTGTTGGTGAAGCGTTAGGGGTGGAGGCAGGGCTCTCATCTTCTGGTTCTGAAAGCGTGACAGTGGGAACACCTTGCAAGCCAACACTGAGGACGTTTTCACGCTCAGACACACTGACTGGAGAGGGACGCTTCTCCGGCTCAGTCTTGGTCTCTGGAGGCTTGGACTCGGTCAAGGTGATCTTCACTGGACTGGCCGTCTGAGGGGTGCCGCCCAGGTTCCGGTAGGACCGGTAGTCTGACAGCTCTTCATCAGATGGCTCCTCCACATATGGGAAAGAGTGTGAGCCCAGCGCCGGACCAAGGTTCTCCTCTTCCTCTTCATCCTCATCATCATCTTTTCCAGGGTTCTTGTCTATGTAGCTGCCCACCGAGCTGGTGTTGTGCACACCCCCCTGGTGTTTGTCGTAGTGCTCATCCCCATGGCTGATATCCATGTAGTTGTAGGATTCTGTCTTGTCTGAACCCAGCAGAGATTTAGGCATGTCATCAAGCAGGTCGGAAGTCATCTTGGAGTTGGAGCTGAAGCTGTAGGTGTCACTAGAGAAGTGGGAGACAGAGGACGGCTTGGAAGGCTCAGACAGGTAGGAAGATTCACGGCCTGATGTGAAGCTCTGATTGGACAGTAGGGAGGTGTACACATCACCATCATCATTCAGAGGCTTCCGAAACATTCCAGACATAGGGTCATCTGCAGAGGAACAGGACAGGAAAAAAACAAAAAGTTAGCAAATTAATGTGTTAATGATCTGACTGATGATTACATGGTTGTTAGAAAACGGCCTGATTCACACAATTAAATCAAACTTGACTAGTTACAACGAGTCAGTGGTTGGACTGGTTCTGCTGCCAGGGTGTGGGGCTGTGGCACTGTGAGAGGAACACAGTCACACTGGATGCACGACTGCAGATCAGTGAGGCAGCAGTAACAGAGGGTACTTGTACCCAGCGCTGGACAAAGGGGGATTGTTCAGACCCCGAAAACCACACTACTACAACCAGAGTCTGTTCTAAATTGTGCAGGCAAAGGGGCTGTCTGTCTGTGGGTACATCTCTGCCCTGTAATCACTACATCTGCTGCACCCCCCCTGATCAGTTACACAACTGTCATGAACATAAATACACATATTGAAGCCAAAGGGCGATTAAAGGGATTTATAGGAGAGCCAAAGCAAATTTTGATCAAACTTGTCTCACTTACTGTCAGCCTGTACGGAACACAAAATTGACCTTGCTATGTTATCAGAGCAGATTGAGCGTCACTGAAAACAGTCATGCTACAGTTTACAATGAAAAATACATTGTGTGGACAAAAATATGAATTGGAACACTTTCATGACAAAAATGTTAATGTCAGCTGTTGTCAATAATTATCAAATGGATGCACTTATTTTCTGTTTAGGGGCTGATTTTTGAGAGCTGAAGAAAACATCGTTACTTGTTTATAATTATTTATAGTCAGAATGTGACAAATATTTCAGAAATCTAGTAATATAGCATTTAAAACAATAGTGAAAAAAGTCAGTGTTGAGTCAGATTTAGTTAAATTCTTAAACATTTCATTAACATTTGACAATGTTGACATAACTCTAAAGACAAAGTATAAACACTGTAGTGGCATGTATCATAATGTGAAATTATATCATGACATGTTTTATTATTTTGTCACCTGTTTGTCAGACACATGTTAGCAGTGCAACACCTGAATGAAATGTGTCCTTTTACTGCTATATGTAATAAGAATTTTATAATTCATCATAAGATCAAAATGATGGTTTGGCAAAAATATTTTCAGCAGATTAATGCATAATATTGGTCATATTGGATTAGTTTAACCAGGCAGACAAACCTGTTTGATGATGATGATGATGATGATAAGAAGAACTATCATATATTTGGGTTGTTAGAGTTTTAATGTTTAGGTTGTATTTTCTTTTAAATCACTATTTAATTGTGCTGTTAAGCTCTTTGTAGGTGTTTGTACATGAAAGGTGTGAGATAGACTAGACAAATCATGGTATTGTTTAGCTGTGAATTTGTGCATGTTCTCTACAGCTTAATATTCACTCAGTGGATATATATATGAAAGTCCAGTCCAAATCTGTCCACTAGTGCAGCAAGCAAAAGAAGAATTTATAGAAATATTGTTCTTATATAATCAGGCCAGAAGTCAGGGTCATGTCAGGAATTTTTCACAAGTGTTTATTGAAATAGAGCTTCTGGTCATGATACCCTTTGATAAACGCACTCTCTGCTCATACAAACATACACTCACAAACCGACACATCCCCAGATATCTAAAGTTAATGTCTCTACTGTTTTGTGTACAAATCAGAGTTTATTGATACTTGAATACAAACTGGGGCCCTCCTGCTTTTAAGCCGTGCTTTTGCTCGGGCAGCGGTGGTCTATAAATAGTGTTGGTCCAGCTGCTGGGCTGGATGAGGGGGTTGATCTAAAATAACAGCCCTGAGGTTGGCGCTGGAGGATGCAGACTGACTGACAGAAGACCCAACGGGTCAGGACGTCCCGTCCTCTTCCTTCACTTCCTCTGAAAAGCCTCACCACCCTTCCCTTCTGTTGTCCTTCCTGCTGCTGCTCTCTGTGCTCATGCTGTTGCACACAGTCATTAACAATACATCATACCGCAGTACAATGGCATAGACACAACACACCCATGCTGGGATACAGGGGGAGGGCTAACATGACATAGTGGAAAGCAGGCACTCCTGAGCTTCAGGTTAAGACATTCAAGTAACTTGTATATTGACAACTGAAATGCCTCTGGATCGATACAGCATGTAAAATACATGAACACAGCTGGTGAACCATGTTCAGATGAGTGACATGAATATCCCTGATGTGCAGCTAAAGCAATGTATAATCCTCTTAGTCTACTGCCATGGTATAGGTCCCCTCACTCATCACTGCAGCAACACCAGAATAATCAAACACTGACTGATTTACTCTACAGATACATACTGTGCAGATGTGGGAAGCACTCAGAGCCACAACAAACTGTGAACAAAGATGAGGTCTGGAACTGCCAGTAATCATGTCGACTTGTAACACAGTGCCTCTGTCTCTCTCATCCCGTTCCTTATTACAACAGAGTAACTCACCAGCAGTTGCATCAGGCTTGTGCAACAATTAAGAGGCTGGATGCATGTCTTTAACTGCCATGAGGATATCCGCTCAGAGCAGACAGTTAACAAACTTGGTGCTGAGATAAAGGCATTTTAAATCTGCTGATATAATGTAGCACTGAGGCACAGGGGGAGAAAATCACAAAGCTGAAACAAACGCTTTACTGCGCTCAGATGGGATTGGACACGACAACAGAGGAATTCTCAGCTCACATTGTCGCCACATGGCATAATCATGTCACTGAAGGGATGGCACATTTAAATAAATAAGTCCTGGTGGATGTGCTGTGGAGGGCCAGTCCTTTTGTTGTCCTCTGTGCAGCCGGTGCAGCTCCGAAACTAATTCAGCTTGACAATCCGTGCTATGCCAGCGCTGGGCTCCTAATTATCAGGCTACACACAAAAACATGTGAGAACAAGCCATATCAAAAGAGCCTGACTTGGAAAATGAATATATTATCACTTTGAAATGCAGAGTTTACAGAACTGCATAACTGTGTATCAGGGTTTCCCCTTGAAGACACCTACTGAGCTGCTGGAGGAATAAAATTAATCAACTAACAAAACAACTGAGTGAGTGGCTGAAAAGCTGCAAAAGTAATCCTTAAATCCCGCTTATAAACAGCTTTGCTGTGTCAAAAACATCATGTAGATTCTCCTTTTGCAGCCAGGAGTTGCACACACAGACAGAGGAGATACTACTGGCTCATCAGGTCAAACACCGACGACGACAACAAGCCACATTTATTAAAAAAAAAAAAAATGTTGGTTTGTGTTTCCAGGCACATATTACAATTCACCCAGCAATGTTTCGGCTTTCCTGTTAAAACAGCTTTAAATCTGCTGTGCAGCACTGACTCCATTTCTCCATCCCTCTGACACTCTGAGCTGTGGTGTCACCTTTCAGGAGTTCTCTTTCAGTCCATGACCTTGTGAAAATGACCCTGTCGAGAGGGCTCATTTGTGTCTTTGACAATAAATAATACACTGGAGCTTTATTATTTTGGGAGCGATCGATTTCTCAGTCTTGTACTACTTCTGTATTGTTGGAATTTACGGTACATGCTGATACTTTACATGAAAACATCAGCAAGATAACAAAACTAGGGTTCAAGTCTGGACAGAATTATTAGTTTTACTGGAAATAATATATTTTAAAGCTCACCAGTTTTAACGCAATTCTATCAAAGTATGTTTCCATTTCTAAGTTCTTGCTAAAGTCACCTTTGTTTTCTTGGGCCCCATCCTTAGTTTACGCTCATAATGTATTGATGTAATTATTGGCAGAATAAATACATGAGCACAAGTCACACACGCCACTTTAATAGCGAGGTGGAAAGTGGAGAACACAAAGACCGTCTATAGTGAGGGCTGAGGTACAGCAGAACTACTATCAGAGGTCGATACAGGAACAGCTGTGCTGAGGGTTTCAACTGCTCTGAGCAACATTGATCCAAGACAAAAGGACGTACAATTACTCTTAGAAACATCAGTATATCTACAATTCTTGAAATGACTTAAGGGCACACAGGGCCCCAGCACCCTTTAACAAACATAAATCAATCTATAGACTCTTTAAATAAAAGCTAATCTGTCCCTATTCTGATTCTAAAGACATGCTATGTACAGTACCTGCATGCAACTGTATTGATCATAGTTTTCTTGCCTGGATAGAGCTTTCTGGATGGATGGAGAGGATGTGGGAGGATCCAGACTGAGTGTCTGCAAGCTGCTTACTTTGGTTCAAAGCTGTCAATTTAGTGTGACTTTAGATTGGCATTTCACTTTCACTGAACAGACACATTTTTCACATTAAATAGTACAGATGCAGGCAGGAGGGCTTGGCATGCGTAGGCTACAAAATAACCTACACACACAAAAAATCACACAACTACTCTCTTTGTAAAAGCCTGTGCTGATAGTAGCTCTAATCCCAGGGGCAGTTTTGCAATAGGCTGCTCAGGGATTACTTTACGACCGCAGGCTCAAGAGCCGGACACAGACAATATGATCTTTCCCAAAGCATCATATTTCACATACTGCCTTTTAATTGTTTTGTGGATGGACACGGGTGATCAAATGACATCACAAATCTGATTTATTGATATCATAAGAGCAGCAGTGCTTTTTTTTTTTTTTTAACTGTCCCCTGCAGCTGAGCTTTTTGGGTTTGGCCTGTTATTTTTTCATGTGTCCTTTTATCTTGGCATTAGCTAATTGGTCCTGGAGACAGATGAGAATGAATGGGATTGGAAATCTGTCAGGTAACACATAGGATGAGCACTTAGGTTGAAATCATCCAGGGAAGCAGGTCCATCAGCTGCAACACAATATAGTGGATAGCGTTTATTGCTTACTTAATCATGCAAGGTGCCAGACAACACATTTTTAAGAGCTAATGGAGGTAAATGCAGAGGGTTTACAAACACTGACGTCCAGCTGCTTTTCTCGGGCATCAACATTTATGAGCCTGGCCCATGACCAGATTTGATATTTTAGCATTTTTATAGTTATTAAGTTTTCTAATTAAATATATTTACTTAAAAACCTTCTAGTTTGTCTCTAAGACACTGCCTCCAGTCTGACACATGGGAGGAAATTCTGGCAGAAATACTTTTTATTGTACAATTGTAAATGTGTCTCTCGTCCTAAACCTCACCACTAGATTAGGTGCCTAAACCCAATCAAACTGATTCTGAAAGGTGACAATTATAATAAAAAAACTAAAAATAATGAGACCAGGCCTAGAATTGTACTTTCTTTAGGGTGTGAACCCATTGTCTCCCTCATGATCTGGGTATAATATGTTCGACCACAACAATCACCTTCACTTACGGACTTTTTCACTCTGTAAACATGCTTACCTCTTCCACATTTCTCTTACTGGTTTCCTTGATTACTAATATTGGTATTGACCCGGATATTAAAACCAATCAATTGTTCCCCTGCATTGGAAGCAGGACAAATATTTTTGCCTTTTCATTCCAGACATGTGAACTACCAGCTTTTGCCTTCACAGACTCGCCTCTCCCACCATTAAGCTGCCCCCCCCCCTCCTCCTCCCTTGTACTATCTTGCATCTTTATCATTTAGTCTGAAAAGACCTAGCGCTGCTTGGCCCTCTGGGAACAGGAGCAGAGCTCTCACCAGCTAAAGGCACAAATGCACTGTGCTGGCTTATGCAGTCCACTAAGTGCTTTCTCTATCACAAAGATATGGAAAAGACCCAGCCAGACATATGCTGTCTCATCCTTGTCACTGATGATATGCTGAAATGGATAACGGGTCTAATCCACCTTTCAGGGAACTGGATTCTAGGAGAATATTTTTCACTAGGGATCCTCTTTGTCACAACATGATGAAGTGACCATTGTAAAGCATGTTAAAAGTGGTTAAGAGCTGCCGTAGTGACAAAAATGAAAGTCATTATGAGGTGTCACTGTCTGTGTACAAGCGAGTAAATATGCACTTAGCTATTTTCTTCCATGCCATGGAGCAGGGTAGGTCTATTAGAGACACCATCTGCTAGTGATAAATTGAGCTGTGAAGTTTTCACAGCACATTGAGGCCTGATCATGATGCAGCAGTATCTGCCACAACTTTCCTTCTCAGGCTTCTTGAGTCAATCACAGGATGGGAAATTGCACACTGCACTGTCTGATCCAGGGCTAAGGTTCTGCCCTATGGTAATTTAATACAGCTGAAATCAGCATAATTGAGGTCCTGCGGGTAGATCACTGTTGTGAACAAGATTTAGGACAAGCACGGATCGATTACCTCAAGAAGAAACTCTAGACACCCTGATGGTGTACAGTTTCTGGCTTCATTCTGTTGAAAGGTGAAAATCCTTAGAAAATCACTCAAAGTTCACCAAACTTGGAATATTTTTTTAATGCTGATGAGCAGGAGAGAAGCAACCTGTTACAGAAGGAGCTTTTAGAAAATGAACGTCTTTGACAAAGATCAGAACAGACTACAACATGTCTGGTCAAGAGGAAAATGCCCACTCTGCCCTGCTAGATGTGATGAGATCTGCACTGTTCCCACCAAGAACATAAGTGACAGAGTGGATTACTTCACTGGTTTGGACACAGCTCAGCAGGACTCACAGCAATAAGACAGTGCTATTCTCTCTGTTAAAGGAATCACAACACAATCTATGTGTAGATGTGTGCTATTTTCTCTGTTACACAACTTTGAGCCGCTCTAGAAAACTATTATGAAAGTAAAGCGCCGTCAAGACAGTCTAGGAACTGTAGAAACACTGTCTAGTCAGTGAATGTTACTCTGTAATTAAAAATCACAACAACACTATATACATCTTGCACTGTCTGTTTATCACTGTACTATGTTTAGCTTAAATTAGCACTGGCAGCTTTCCTATTATGTCTGCTTATCTGTAATCAACGATGCTCTTCTGTTTCAGTGATATTAAACATATTAAACTGGGGCTTTTCTAATGTTTTGAGACCAGCAGCAGCCGGTGGAATCACTCAGCCCTGAGCAGCAAAGAGAGGAAACTAGGCAGCGTTTTTTTTTTTAAGCATTATCTCATGAATTTTTCAGTGAATCCGTGAATGAAAGTGCAGGGCTCTAGTTTGGCTTGCCAAGTGAGCCCTGTTTCTTCAAGATTAAAAATAGCAGCATTAGCCAGGCTGTGCTGGGGATAGTGATGGACATAGAAGTGAGGTCTGTATGGTGTTCCCACAAAAACATTACCTCCAGCAGCCAAAGATATAACAATATACCTACCTGGCAAGGTCTAAAGGAGTACCACTACAGAGATGGAGGGTTGCTGTGACTGTAACGGTTTATTATTGAATATCAGGCTGAATAAAATCTTCCGGTCAACCCTGGGGTTACATCATGTTCTTTCCTGTTACATTAAAATCTCAGGCTTAGTGCTATAAATAGATAATCATCCCTGTACCCAAAGCATATAGAAGCATTCATTTTCACAGAGGTGGCACAGCAGCAAGGTACAGAGTGTCCATAGGTTGCTAAAAGTTCAACAGGCTATTTGCTGAATGAAGGCTGCATCCTCTGAAGCCTCTGTGTAGATTACAGCTTCATCAGTCAAGTAACTGTGTTGGCCTGTGGGGGGAAGGATCAAGCACCTACGATTCATAACACCAAACTAAAGGCTGCAACTGTACCCAAGTGTGACAGATTTAGTTGGAAGATACAGACCAATAGGCCCACAGCATCACTATTATGGGATGAGTCAGTATGTTCTGATGGAAGTTCCTTTTCTTTGTTTTCAAACAGAAGTTTTAACTCAGCTGATAGACGAGCCCGTCTGTTTGCGTGCATGTGAATCTGAAAAGCCTGGAGCAAAACGAGCCCAATGTGGCTGAAACAATGCTCCAGATACTGTACGTAGCCTGGGAAATGTATCGAGACATAAGTGCGATAACCGCTCGCTTTACCTGTAGATGCAGTTTCCATAGCAACGGGAGGCCTTTTTCCGTCGTCCTGGAAAGGATGAAATTGTTGATCCAGGTCGCCTGTCGCCTCGCCGCCTCTTGGCTTAAAATCATCACGTAGCTCGTCAAACCGGGTCGAAGGGTTCCCAAACAGGCCGTTCCTCTCATAGTCATCCCCGAACCACTTCCCCTCCGAGCCGAGCTCCTCAGCAGACATGCTTTTATTATTATTATTTTTTATTTCTATTTCTCCTTGCTGTCGGACAGAGGATACAGCCACTAGGTTGTTTCCAGTTAAATCGGCGGTGGCGGCGGCGGCACCCTTTGCGCTAAGGATGAGTGACGGAGACAAACACACAACAATGCGGCTCCTCGCTGGCGTCTGTCAACTGGAGCGGATGGGAGACGCCGCGGATGAGGCGGTGCGGTCGATCGGGGAGCAGGAGCCGGAGTGAGGTTGATTGTTTTAGTTCAGTGCTCCGGTGGTGACGTCATGGTGTCCGTTGGCAGTGGGCACTTTATATGGGGCAGAGTCAAATGTGAAAGGCACTTTAATACACAAATAAAGTGGCTGCAGAATCAGTCAGTGACGGCAAAACGATGCTTGATGCACACGCCTGTGGTTAGCTAGCTATGACGTAGCATTACCTGCTACAAAACGCGTTAAAAGAAGCAACAGAGGCTGCTTCAAAGTGCAAAGAATGTCAAGTGTTGTGTTTTCTCTGTGAGATAAACAATACTCCGTATCTTTTTATGGCTCTCTAGAAAATTATCCTGCAATGTGGCGCCCCCGCGTGGTGCTTTTAAGGATTAGCAACATGGGCCAACATGGCTCCTTAGCAACCAGACGCTTTTACACGGACACAGGTTGATGCCAAAACACTGCTAATAGACCAGAAAGTATTTGCTAAAGGAGGAGAAATCATATCATTTGCCGTTTAAAGTGCGGGTAAATTTGTCTTGCCTTGTAAGCTGGGGGTAAAACGTTTTTTATCTCACTGTAAATTATATATAGCACGTACCAAATATCCGTTATGTACTATATTCATAACACTGTGCGCCAAGCTAGCTACTAGCATAACTTTGTAAGCTAGCAAAGTTAGCATCATATTGTGGCGACTTTTAATTGCGTCCCCTGGCTACAAGTGTAGCTGCCGTTTCCTTTCTTTTGTCCACGGTTTAATTATCACTTACAGAGATTCACAGAAATGAAACGCTGTAGGTAATAGAGGAAGAATAATAAACACATTTTGTCAAAGGTAGGTCAAGAGCTGTGAAATTATGATACAGAGCGAGAAACAGAAGCCTCGGAGTGATGAGGAGGTGGTCAAAGAATTGGTGAGTATAATAAAACTAACACATTTTTTAAATCAAACTCTATAATCTTTTCTGTGTTTTCTAGTGTTAATTTCAACTTTAACGGTTCAACTCTAACCACAGAACACAACAAGTTATGTTACAGTTTCAGCCAACCTCTTGAAACCCAAATATGAAATTAACTACATTACTTTGTAGGATTCGTGCATCTTGTACTTAATTCTGTTGTCCTCATCAGTAGAAGCTTTTTTGAGCCAACTAGTGGTAGCAAAAGCACAATACACCCATCAAATGTAAAGCTGGATGACACCCAATTAAGTGCAAAGGTGAAAAGTAATTTTCAAGTGTTATGATAGAAGCTTGTTGATTTATAATTATAATAACATTGTAGTTTGAAGTTGCATACAAATTTGCCAATTTTTAAGAATAGTCATAAGTCAGGACACTGATCATTAGGCTCTAATGTGAGGACAGTGAGACTGAAATTGCAAAGCTGTAGAAGTCATATAGAAAACTAGGGTGTTGCAGAGAATAGGCTCTCCGGGGAAATGTTGTGTGCAATGTGTTAAAGGGAACTGAACATGACTGTGCATCATTTCACTCAAGATAGCAACTATAAACAAAGCAACCTTAGTATGGAGAATGAAGCAAGGAAGTTAAATATGTAGATGTGTCATGTTCCAGCATTGAAATAAACACTTTTTTCTTCATTACGCACTGATGATACACCACTGTTATATAGTAAAATTCCATTCCTATTAGAGAAAATTTGTTCAGTGACACATTTTCACACTTATCAGGTTTTACTTATCCAAAATATATACAAAATAAAAGCCTGGGTCTGAGAAAGATATAAATTTTTCAGTGCACTTTTCTCTTCCTCTGATGTTTTTCTTAACAGTGTATGGTCAATGGTGTGTCCTATGAAAAAATTGCACATGAAGGGATCAACATTAGCTCCCTGGAGATCTTTTTCTCTGGATTCCCCCGCATGGTTGGTCTTTCGTTCTTCCCCAGGCTCGGCCAGCTTACTATAGTTGGTCAGAATATAAAACAGATTGAAGGACTTGAGTGTTGTCCTCTGCTCCGTGAGCTCTGGGTAGTGGAATGCCATCTGACTGTAAGTCTGTCATTCTAATTATTATTTTCACAATAATACCATTTTCATCTCAGTCCATAGCACAATGTAGAATCATATGAGATATTGAACCTGACATGGACAGGCTATGATTTTCTCATGTCCGTCTTTGTTGCAGAAAATATCTGGACTGGAAAATTGTCTTCAACTAGAGAAACTCTACCTGTATGACAATAGAATCACTGAAATAAATAATTTGGAAATGCAGATTAACCTACAAGTCCTGTGGCTCAACAACAACTGCATAAATGAGATACAGGTTATTTATCTACCCAGATAATTATCTATCTGCATTTATTTTATCGCTAATATCTGATGTTTTACTCTTTGGTATTATATATTATATCTGTTCATATCATTTCTTTTGCAAAGTAGCAGACCAGTTATTAGTTTTCTGCTTTATATGCTTGTTCTGTCATTAAAGGGCTTGACCAGTCTACAGAACCTTGAAGAACTAAATCTTTCTGAAAATGAAATCGAAAAGATTGGTAGGTTTTCACAATCTGTCTTCTTCTGCTCATATTTGTGAACTGATTTATTAATTTTCCTTTTCTAAGTCTGATATAGGTTTGGTGGGCTGCTTGAATGAAAAAAATAATCAAATATTTTTAACTCTTATTTAAGGGCAAAGCCTTGACCCTAATGTCAGTCTTCAGAGTATTAATCTTTCCGGAAACAAGATCAGATCCTTTAAGGTAAGATTAAAAGCAGAAATATGCTCTTCAGATTGATTCTTCAAAAGTTTTCCAACTTATTTGGGGGAAAAAAACAGTCTTTTAAAATCCTTGGTTTGAAAAAAGGGCATTTCCAAATTCTTGTGAAATGTCAGGGTCTCGGCCAGTTCAGATACTCAATAATTTTTCAATTGACAATTTCACAAAACCTTCAAGACACATTAAGCCACATAATTTCAGTTTTTGTCATTCCAGTTTCAATGCTATACATTCATATTATGTCTATTTAAAAAAATAACTCTTAAAGAGTTTTTGATATCCAGGTTTAATGCTTGTCAGGTCGTCATATATTGGAGATGACATCTGCACTAAGCCTTTGTCTTGTTCAAGGTCATACTGGGAAACACAAAAACTCATGTGGTTCAAGCTTTCATCGTACTTAACACCTCAAACCATATTCTTGAAATCCACCTTTTGTCCCACCCTAGGTGGCTTTATAGAAGCTATTATTTTCATTCATTGCTTAGTATATTGCAGGGGCTACAGAATCAAAGATTGGTGTTTCTCGGTCCATAAAAGTGCCTATGCTTTTGTCATGACAATGTGATATTTCTTTTTAGATGTTTAGCTTTTTTGCTTTTCATCACATGTGAAGTAGGAGTGGGAAGAAAAGAATGGCAAGTCCAAAGGAAGTATCTTGGCTATTGTGGCATATGTCTAGCATTTACACTTCACTTTTATTACATGTTCAAATACATAGAGTCTTCAGAGATTTGCTTTAATATTACCCATAATTATTTTCTTTTCTTATAACACTTAAAGAAGATACGCTATGAATCAGATTTATGTTTACCATGTCGATCCTACCAGTTTACTCCTTCTATTTACCGGTAATTCAGTAATTAGAGGAGAGTTTTGTTTTTAGCATCAATATTACATGGTACGTATATGCACATGGTACATAGCATTCACATAAGAATTGTAGAAGTTCCTTCAAACAATGCTCATCTCTTTTTTTTCCCATCTCATAATTCACCTCCCACTCCTCCAAGAACATACAGGACAACAATCTACAGCGAGAAAAAAGAATTAAAAGAAAAATAAAATGTATATCTATGTTCACCACTGTTATAACCATGGGCTATACATTATGATTTATGAGTGCAAATGCAAGAGGACTGCTAAGTGAATGCTTTTGGCATCTTTTTGATCAAGTATATAAATATTACATATCAGTGAATATGTTGAATTGTCCAAAAAGTAAATACATTGATGTGAATATTAAAAGAAACTGTGTTCTCTTTTGTTGTAACAGGAGCTGACCATGCTTGCCCACTTACCCAATCTGAGAGAGCTAACACTGAACGACCCCACATCAACCCCAAATCCAGTGTGTCTGCTCTGCAACTATTCCACACATGTTCTTTATCACATGCCAGGCCTCCAGTACCTCGACAACTATGAGGTCTCGGGCAAACAAGTCAAGGAAACAGCCGAGGTGCTGAAAAATGAAATTAACTGACTTCATATCGTACACATCATTCATTGTCTTGAGTATATTGTGCATCCATGCATTGTGTTTGACCTGCTACAGTGTTTATCCCACTGAAGTGTTAATTATGTGTTTTTCTAGACCACTGTAATGAAAAAAATGATGTACTACAACATGCGTGTGCGCACTGCTCAGAGGAACCTTGCAGAAATCAAGTTAAGCTTGACAGAGAAGAAGAAAATACTGTTACAGATACCTGAAGAATGCATCAGAACAATCAACCATACCCTGAAAAATGTACTATACAAATGTTTTCTATTGTATCTTAACAGCTATAATAAGACACATATTATTATTGTCATTTTTATTTTGCCATTGTTTACAGCAGCTGATTCTGTTTTCTTTTGTATATTTTCCTAGCTTGAGCGTGACCTCTCCAAAGTGCAAGTTGGCTGTAAGAAATCAGCCTGCGCAAAAGATGATGGACCGCCTCATTTGGTGGAGGGTTTAACTCACAGAGATGACCAAACCACTGACCTTAATCTTGATCCTAATATGGAACAAAAAATACTCAACAAGATGGATGCTCTGAGGGAGAGACTGGCAGTGTGGACCAAGAGGATTGATGAGTCAGTTTGTGTTTTTATGAAATGTTGTAGTTTCTGGAATTTGGATTTCAAACTATGCAGAATGATTTTGTTTTTTTGTTTTTTTTCCCATAAATCAATCAATAGGAAATGATTAATATTTACTTTACTATTTAGGATTGAAACCTTGCATGAAAAGGAAGTAGCCCAGGTCCAAAACAGTATGGATTATACTGTCCATTTTCTCCTGATGGAGCTCGAAAGTGTTGGAAATATTCGTTTAGAAGAAGGCTGCTCCACAGACTCATGGTAATTAGTTTCCCTTTTTATTGTACCTAGATCTGTCGAGACTGTAGGAGAGTATAAATCACTGACACACCTCACTCGACTCACCGTTTTTATTTCATTTTGTAAAACAGGTTTACTTTCTGTTGCGACCTTCTTCTTTCCCGCTTCTCTCATTCGGACTACAAGGCTCATGGCATTACTGGCATTAAGACCAATAGAGTCATCCGTATTCAAAACAGTGCTTTGAGGCTTCGATTCGAGGAAAAGCTCCATGCACTGATCACGGGGGATGAATCTGGAATCATTGCGCAGTGAGTTCAATTTAAC
Organism: Maxillicosta whitleyi; assembly: GCA_029822895.1. Classification (NCBI taxonomy): domain Eukaryota; kingdom Metazoa; phylum Chordata; class Actinopteri; order Perciformes; family Neosebastidae; genus Maxillicosta; species Maxillicosta whitleyi. The sequence continues at coordinate 8,345,168 of JAPSES010000105.1, read as the reverse complement.
TGTCCTCGGTGTCCTAACAGAACTACCTGATGTTGGTTATTGTATATATAATCTGCTTGTGTTTTAAATAGGAATTACAGGCGACGGCTGGAGCACTTGTTTTATTTTCCTGACCTCGAAAAGAACTCTGAAAAGGAAGAAATTCTGGATATTTTAGAGGGTGGTTTTAAAACACCAAAACAATACAAGGTAAATTGTTGAAGGCTTTCTTTAAAGCAAAGGTGTCAAACATATGGTCCTGAGGTTAAAACCGGCCCCCACAACAGTCCATTCCAGCCTGTGGGATTAATTTGTGAAATGCAAAAATTACATTGAATATATTAACAATGAAGGCTGTCAAAATCATTTTAGTTCCGGGGTTAATACTTACAGAACAATTTGATCTCGAGTAAAATACAATCAAAATAACCTAGGAATAAAAATACTCCAAAGTTTTCTCTTTGTTTTAGTGTAATAAAAAAAAAAATTAAAAAAAAAAGTAAAATTACATGAACTGTTTTACATTTACAAACTATCCTTTCACAAAAAATTGGAACAACGTGAAATTTCTTTTAAAAATTTAGCGTAATTTTAATATTATTCTGCTTGTTACTAAATGTTTTGTGTCTATGTAGATCCACTGTGATCTGTAAATTGTAATGTACATGGATGACATATAATACAGTTAAAATGTAACTTATTTTTCTTTAGAAATTTCAGGTTGTTTGTGTTATTCAATTTTTTTTTTAAGAATAGGTTGTAAATGTAAGCACTTTCATCATGTCATTTTAGTTTTCTTTCTTTTACTTCACTCTGAAACATAGAAAACATTTTGGAATTGGAATTGCTTATAAATTATGATATTATTTTTACTGGTTGTGCAGGCTCAAGATCATACTGAGCTGGATGTGGAACTTGAACTAAAATGAGTTTGCCACTCTTGTTTTAAAGAATCCTTATATCACCTATCCCATCGCTCAGAATATTTTCACCTCAGACATTAATGCATTTGTATGAACATTTACTTTATAAACCACATTAATTCATTTTTTTCCCCCTAGTGTTTTCATTTCAAAATAATGCTGACTTATTCCTTATTGACCTTAAACTAGGCCTTGGGAAGGGAGGGTGCTATTCCTTTGTCTAATAGCCTGAGTGTGATTGATCAGCCCAGAGTCGAGCTCCTCAAGGCTGACCAAGGAGGCACCAGGCAAAGTATAGACAGATTATCCTTCAGACAAGGTGAGATTTTAGACAGTATTATATCCTTTCATTCTCTTTACCTGTGATTTTTTTCCCCTCACAGAAATAATAAAATGCTAACCTTTTTATCCTTGTAGGTCAAGTTATTATTTCCAAAGTGTACGTAGGGAACAGCATGCCCATCCAAGAAGGCAAACCTGTGGACAGGAACAGCTATCCCGCAGTATTTTCTGTGTATCGCTATATAGGCGCTAAACACAGAAATCCAGTGAATGATGGTATGCTGCACTTCAAAGTAATGAAAATGACCACTTTTGTACTTTATTGTGGCTCAACAATATTTAGTCTTTGTGTGTTTTCATGTAGAGAGCCCTCACTCCGCCAAAGCACACAGTGGACCTGAGTGCAGTCTCCGACAAAGACAATGGTTTATGTTTGACAATGAACTCATCTTGCCGGAGTACATTGTGTTTTTTGAATACATTACAGAGGTAATTCATTCATAGGGTCATGGGTCATTATTCTATAAGTGTAACACTTTAAATCCTTGGACTAAAAAGGTTTGCTTTTCTTTAAACCTTTGTATGCTCTGTTATTAGGACCAAGAGAAAACCACACAGTCGGCGCATAGCACAGGACGAGATAATTCTTCTTCCAATGATATTATCTTGGACAAGGATGTCCTCAACATGGAACCTGTGTTGAAACCACAGCCCAAGTTGTTGAGCGTGGATGATAAAATCTTGCTTCGGGTTGCTCAAGCCAATGTTCTAAGTCAGATAACTGTAAGTGTTGTGTCTCCTTCACATGCATGTTAATCTGAGGCTGTTTCATAACTGGAATGCCCGTATATTAAATCCCCAGGTACTCAACCTCCATGGAAACAGTTTGAGCAAGCTAAAGGACATTTCTCGTCTAATGGCTCTGAGGCATCTTACCATCAGCTTCAATGACTTCACACGCCTGGATGACATTGGTCACATGGTAAGAGGGACATGGGGACAATGAAGTGGCATTCGCTAATAAATGATTTCTTTAATTTGGAGTTTTATGTGGAAACCGAAGGCGGCAGCACTTACTAAATTACTTACCATAACTCTTGGACTAAATAGAGTGGCAACAGAACTTTTGTGTTTAAAGGGGTAAAAAGGAGAAGGAGCATCTATCATCTAATATCAGTTAAAGTTGTTATATATCATATGGTAACCAAAAATTTTTTATTACTGTTTAGAACAATAGATATGTGTATAGTTTTAAGTCTTGCTGATTTATACTCTATATATTATGCTAGCGCCATTTTTTCTTTATGCTATACTGTCACATAATCTCTCTTCATAGCTCAACCTTGAGTTTTTAGATGCCAGCTATAACCGGCTAGAGACTCTAGAGGGGCTGAGAGGCTTGGGAAAGCTCAAACAGCTTGACGTGCGCTGGAACATGTTGACCAGGGCCAGAGAAGATACGGCTGTGCTGAGAAAGCACACGCCTGTTCTATTAAAGCTGGACACCCGCCATAATCCCTGGAAAAAGGTAGGTGGTGTAATAATGGAATACAAAGCGTGTGAAGCTATTGTTGTTTCATAGCCACAAAATACAAACATGCAATGTACACTGTTAACCTTGAATTAAAAACCATAAAGGCACAGTGAATCCCTTTTGTGTCTTCCAGCCAGATTCAGTCAGAATGACCATACTGGGCCGTCTCCCAACCCTAACACACCTTGATGATGTGATGGTAACAGATGAAGAGACTGTTGAAGCTGGTCAACTGGCAGCAGAGTCACGAATTAACCAGGTTCAGACCTTGGAGATTGAAAATATTTAAAAAGTTCATTTGTAATATTTCTTTTCCTAGGGCTTGTTTTCAGTTAGTTAAATAAATGTAATAAGTGTGGATAAGTGAATGACAATAATATACGTTGTCATTCCAGGCATGTGTTTTAGCTCACTCATGTACAAACAGTGAACGTCCCAGAAGTCTCAGTCTGCTGTCGACAGCCCAGCTCCTATGTCTCTTCACTCACAAAACCTGGAGCCTCTGCCAAGAGCTAGAGTCAGACTGGGCTGCAATGGTGAGCTTCAGATGGCATCATATTACTGTTGTGGTATTTATTAATAAAAAAAAAAAATAGTACATTATTAGCATTGTGATAATTATTAATGTGTTTTAATGTGCTTGTGGTTCTGAATTTTGATCAGATAACAGTCCTGAACCTTGATAGCCAGAGGATTTCTAAAGTGACCAATCTAAATAAACTGGTTAACCTGCGCTGGGCTTCCTTCAATGATAATGACATTTCTAAAGTAGAGGGGCTTGACAGTTGCCAGAAGCTGGAGGAGCTTTCCTTCAACAATAACAGCATCAGCACACTTAGTGGTTAGTGACACTGTCAACTTATCAGTGAAATAAAATCACATTATTGCCACATATTTTACAAAGAAGTTACTTTAACAGAACAGCCACGCTATTTTTTTTTTTCTCTTTTTTTGTCGTTTCTTCCAGGCCTTTCTAAGCTGCATTGCCTAAATAAATTGAGTCTAGATGGAAATCAGCTGTCCTCTCTGGATCCTTCAGTCTTAGAGCAACTAACCAACCTGTCCTTTCTGTCAGTGGAAAACAATTCTATCAGTTCCCTTCATGGCATTCAGAGGGTCCGATCCCTCCTGGAACTTTACATCGGCAACAACCTGATTTCCACATCACGAGATATATATTATCTGAAGGTGAGCATTTCGTTCATTCATTTGTTCAATCCTTATTAAGGATACAAAAACTAGGTCCATAGGATAAGATTAAAACATACACAATAAAAAAAGAAAAGACATAACATAAATCCACATGTTACTTACTTACACATAAAGGCTCGATTGCCAGTGAGACCACATTTTAGATGTAAACCTTACATAACTAATCTTGGGACAGACCAGGGCTTGTACAATTGAGTTTGATAATGTTGTAACTCTGCCCGTGAAAGAATAAATAAAATGCCGTATAGCAGCTACACTCATCAAACTCCATAATCCACAAACATCTGACTGGCACTATAATGTCTTGAAACCATCATTAAGTCATTATAAGTAACCACCAGTTTGTGCATGGCTCTCTTTTTGTAGCTGCGCCACAAGTCCGCAATATACAGCGGAGAGCAGAAGGTTCTGAAAAGTGTCATTTTTAACATTAGCAGAGCACATATGGAACCTACTGTAACTTAGATTTGAAATTATTTGAGTTTTTCCCTCTATGCTTATGATATTGTCACTTTTTTTCAGGGGTTATCAAACCTCATCATTCTGGATTTGTATGGGAATCCATTAATTGACAAACTGGAAAACTATCGTATATATGTGGTGTTTCATCTGTCCTCATTGAAAGCTCTGGATGGCGTTGCAGTGGTGTGTATCAACAGTCAATACACTGAACAAATCAGCTTGGTCTAAAAGAACAGTTATTATAACACAATAATAATAATAATAATGATGATGATGAACTGAAACCAGTGTGTTCTATTTGGGTTGTATTCGTCAGGAAATAACAGAGTGTGAAAATGCAAAGGATATGTTTGAGGGAAGATTAACAGTGGACATGGTAACTGAGAAACTGGGTATTTCTAACCACACAGACTTACAGTATCTAACTCTGCCATCCTGCTCAATCAGGTGGGTCTAAAAACATTCAAAACAACAGCACAGTCAAAAATATAACTAATATGAAACTCTACAGTCGTGGTCAAAAAAATATTAGACCATCAAAAGTCATCAGAAACAATGGTCATGTAATCTCCTGTGTGTATAATGTGACTAAAATATAAAGAAAACATGTAATGAATAAAAGCACTGTTTTTGTCAGTACAATCACATTAGCTATTTTTAAGGACTAAAGTGATTTTGATTATTATCAAGAAAACATGAAAAATGTAAATGTAAGAACTATTTTTGTTCCCATTATATTTGTCCAAAGAAATGTACCTTTAGTTGTACCAGGCATTAAAATGAAAAAG
>JAPSES010000105.1:8328729-8339888 GCA_029822895.1 Maxillicosta whitleyi | reverse complement strand
TTGTCAGTACAATCACATTAGCTATTTTTAAGGACTAAAGTGATTTTGATTATTATCAAGAAAACATGAAAAATGTATAATCAGCTCTGAAATTACACTCTTAAGAACTATTTTTGTTCCCATTATATTTGTCCAAAGAAATGTACCTTTAGTTGTACCAGGCATTAAAATGAAAAAGAAATTGAAGAAAACAAGGGGTGGTCTAATATTTTTTTTTCCACAACTGTATATACTGATATTGGAATTTATTTATTTATTTATTATTTTGTCATTTCTTCCTCACAGGATGGTTGATCTGACTCCAGCTGAAGTGTTCTGTAATCTACGCAGTGTCAACTTGGACCACAACAACCTCACCTCCTTCTCTGGCCTCATTTACCTGCCAAACATTAAAGTACAAAGAACACTAAATATCAGATGTGTGCAGACAGGCTGCAAAATGTGTATATATATATATATATATATTTTTTTTTATACACTAAAAGTTTAATTTCCAATGTCATCGACAGGCTCTGTGCTTGAACTACAATCACATCGAGTCCGTCCTGCCGAAACAGAAAACTCAAACTCATCTGACAAACAGACAGATACTGCACAATAAAGTCCGTTCCAGTGGCTATGGGCAGCAGGGTCAATCCAAAGGCAACAGGTAATACGGCATTGTTTTTTCAGTAAAAATCGGTGGAATACAATTGTAAAATACACAGAGTAGCCATAGAATAAGAAAAGAAGAATCTGTATAGCAGCTGGTAATTATAGCGATCTTATATTTAACTGTTCTACCTGTCTGAAATGCCTATCATTTGGCAAAGCTCCTTTCAGAAAGCAGATTTTCTATAGCCGTAAATACAGTAGTGGGTGCAGAATTTTGCTCCAACCATTTAGATAGACAGATAGATAATAGATGTACTTTATTGATCCCAAACTGGGAAATTACAGTGCAGCAGCGACACATGGCACACAGTGGAAAAATGTAAAAATAGAGCACAAGACCAATCACACTATACATAATAAATTAGATGTGTAAAAAGAGACCTGGATTTAACAAACAAACAAACAAACAACTGGATTGTTAAACTGTAAAATAAACCGTGATGATCAGTATGATGAAGGTTTAATATGACTTTTAACAGCATTCATTCAGAAATCTAATCGCACAGTTTTTGCACATTGACACACATCAATACATATAAAAGCTTTAGAAATCATTTCATTATATATCATTTTTTGTTTTTTCAATAACAAGGGTCGTCGAAAATTATCTGGCATAAATGTCTCCATTTTTTATAAAAACAACTGAATAAAACCAACAGAAACGTCATATTTTATCATCGATTCAACATAATTTTCTAACGTTGTAGATTTGACTCTCGATGATACTCTCGTTTCATTTGTTAGCAGCGATTTTTATTTCTATTTAAGTTATGCAATTTGTGAATTTAGTCATAGTGGTATTTATGTGATTTGTATTAAATTTAAATTTGGCTTACACAGCCAATAATTCAAGCAGAAATGCAGTATTTATTTATGTGTTTCAGGGTTTGATGCCAATAATTATCTCTTCCTCTTTATTAGTTGAATGTGCAATAAATATAGTATTATCATTAGAAAAACTTAGAAGCAGGAAAAAATAAACACAGAAAGACAATTTAATCATTACTCTTTGCTATTTGTGGAACAATTGATTGTCAGTCAAAATGGATTTAGTATAACAGCCTGAATTATTACATTGCTTTGAAGCCTGACATATCCACTGAACTTGTGGCCTGTAGCCATTAGGGGGCAGCACTGACCAGTCAATATGTAAACTTTATTTTGATTGTCTTGTCTGTCTGTCTATAAAAAAAACTAAATCAACCAGCTTTGTCAAAAATCCTTACTGTTATGTACTATATACACGTTTCAAGACATGTATAGTATTTTGATAAAATTTTGTCAATATTTGTACTTACTTAATATATTATTACTGACATAATTTGAGTATTAAAATGTTTATTTTATGATTATGTAACACTGTGATAGATGGAGCGCTCCTCAGTGTTTTTTCTTTTGGAGAAACCAATCCTTTCATGATGCTGTTATAGATACGCCTTTGTTTGTCCTGACTGTGATTGCCTTTATATAGTCCACACCTGTGAGATCTGCCAAGTTAAATGAGGCAGCAGGAGGCACAAAGAGATGTTCTTCTAATCACAGAAGTCACAAACTGTCATTCTGTGCTGGTGTTTAAGGGATGCTGGGCCCATTGGCAGCCTGGAACCGCTGATGGGGAGCCTGGAGGTGCTGCATTTGAGTCACAATGGCATCTCCAATATGGCCAATCTGCAGCTCAGCAGGCTAACCAATCTTAAGGCACTCTTCCTTCAAGGTATGTATGGCTGATGCACCACCCCTCCCTTACAAAGCCTGTTAAAAATGCAGTGTATAGAACCTGTGAAAAGGCAAGTGCTGAGGCCAAGTCTCCGACAGACCTCCCATAGACCAAGGCCACGTGGGAGATGAGACTTCAAGAAAAGACTAACTGGCGTTCTTTTCAACAGCTTTCGATGGCTTTTGATTGAGTTTTGCTTTGTGTGTCTGATTTGTCCCACAAAGCTGACCCTGCGAATCCTGCCTTTCTGTTTACTTTGAAGCCTCTCAAAACAGTCTTTTATGCCTCGACTAGAAAACAAATTCCATGAAAAAATATTTATACAGCATGGAAATGCAGCCTTTTTAAAAGTTATTATTTCAAGTTGGGCACCTGTTTGGTTGGTTTGATATTTAACAGCTTAGAGTTTCATAACAGAGTGGCTGTATTGTTGGAAACGTCTTGTCATTCATATATCTTTTCTTTAGGTAACGAAATCACCCAGGTAGAGGGCCTGGAGGGACTTCACCAGCTAAGGGAGCTTGCATTAGACAAGAACCGGATCAAAACCTTTGCAGAGAACTCTTTCATAGCCCAGACTGTGCTGTTAGAACTGCACCTAGCTGAGAATAGGATCAGGGAGCTCAACCACCTTGATCCTCTGATTGAGCTCCGCAAGCTCTTCCTTGGCACGAACAAGCTGCAGGTATTCTTCAGTTCAACTTCAGTTTATTTCAAATATGCAACAAAACAAACAAAATAACCCTGCCTTAGTGTGTGGAAATAAAACTGTATTCAAGAAAACGTGAAATCCTATAATGACTTTATTCATATAATAAGGAGGAGGAAACGTAACTTATTTAATCCCACTCCTTCTCCTCAAAACAGTCTGTCATTTAGCTTTCATTAGCAGAAGGCTATATGAAAAATCAGTTCCCTTAGATATTTTTGTAAATTGTTAACCCCAGTTGTCATTTTCACAAAATACACATATGTACCTACACACCGATATTGATTTGGAAAATATAAATAAATGTATGGATATATAACTGAAGGCATCTCTAAATGAATGAATAATAAAATAAGTAAAGTACAGTGAACAAAAACAGCAATCAAAAACAAAACAAACCAACTGATAAACTAACATACACTTCTGCTACTGCATCACGGTTCTGTTTGTGTATATATTTATACTGTATGTTTATTGTTAATGCCTGAATGACACACATGCATTTCTGATTACTTGAGGTGACCACCAAAGTCACGGTACAGCCAACTTTTAATGACCGGTTTATATGCAAAGTGAGTCACATGTTTAAGAATGTATTTTATTTAGATTGCAGCACCATTACTTTTTTCTACATTTGCGAAGTAAGACATGAAGTATAGTAATCATAAGTCATTACCACCCCACTGTGGCATGCGAGGGGTAGCATTAAAGAGAATCGGGTTTGATTGAAGGTCAGTGTTGTATGTATGAAAAACGAGGGAAACAATCAGTATAACGTGTAATCAGCCTCTCACTCTGCATCTCCTCTTCACCAAGGGCAAGTGATTTGCACTTTTGCCGCCCGTTGCCCTTCCCCTTCACTTGCTAAATATTTTCATGTATTCAATTAAGACATAAAATACAGCAATCATCCCAGCACCGTGGTTCTCACAGTGGGGGCATTGTTGAATCAAAGCCTAGATGAACCATAAACCTGGGAATGAGAGGAACATCCCCATGCCCTGTTGCGCGCCCAAAGTCTCATGAGAATTATGAGAGCTCACATATGTAATCTCTCCCATCAGCTGCTTCTGTCCTCCAAACGCTAAAATTACAAAAGGTTCAACCCTGATGCATATGTTATCAATGTGTCATGGGTCACAGGCAGTAGGGCAGAAGTAAAAGAGAGAAAAAAACAAAAAACTGTGATCTTAAGAATATTTCTTTCTCCAACGCGTGTTGTTGAAGTTAATGAAAAGGAAAAATAACAATGAAAAAATAAATTGTCAACTAAAAGAAGGAAAAAATTAAAGCCAATGAAAATTAAATAAATACTTAAGCCAGGTTTGTTTTCATTTTCACACTGTATCAACATTTTTTTGATGCACAACAAAAACATTTTCTGGATTATTAAAAGCACTTTATTTGCCCACACAGACATTAATGGATAACAAACAGAAAGCGCCATCTAAAATATGACAAAGTGTGAAAAAAATAACAAAACTTAAAATGATTTAGAACAAAGATAACACAGAAAAATAAAATGTCTTTACATCACATACAACGCTTAATATAGGTTTTGTAAAGCATATTTCCTGTCATACATTGTTTTGTCTCCTGTTTTAAGCTTCTGTGAATCCGTAAGTCAGCTTTTCTCATGACACCTGAAATAATAGCAAGACAAAAAAAATTACATAAATTGAACAATAGTCAATTCCTCAAAATAAAAATACAAACAAAACTACTTATTCACACATAAATCTAACTAGAACTAAAATTAAATCGAAATAGAAAATCATAATAATGAAAATATCGAACCTGTATTAACTCTGTTCTCTATATTTTCTAGGACATCAAAGAGCTTGATAAACTAGAGGGACTTCCTTCACTGACTGAGCTCTCTGTTGTTGGCAATGCTGTAAGTATTAAGTATGATATTTGTGCTTTAAACATACAGCAGTAGTAGTAGCGTCGACATCGTCTACTCCTTTTATAGCCCCATTTTTGAACTATTTTACCCGCAAATTATCAAATGACTTCATAGACTCAATATCTCACTTTCACAATCCAAAACACAAACACAGCGTAACTGCAGTTCCAAATTAAGTGATTACAAGATGGGCCGTCTGCTGTGCATCACACTGGCCAGCATCAGAGACAAATCCGTTGACCAAATGGCAGGACGCTATTGGCCGGGTTACACCACCCATCTGGAGCTTATGGATCAGGCCTGAACAGAGCCTGTAGCCCAGGGCCTCCCTCTCATCCACAGCCCCCAACGTGCAGCTGTGGTAGCCTCTTTACTGCTTGACCCCATCCCCCCTCTCTTCCCATAGGGGGTTTTGTACTGTGCCAGGGGGTAGAGGCCAACAGCTACCCTTGAGACAATACCTCCCGCTGTTGACCACTTGAGATCGCTGCTTCACCCGTGTATTCCAGCCAAAATCAGTCCCCTCTGCTGCACTGGACGTCCATTGGCACGCACTAAGTTTTTCACAGCAGCAGTGTCGTGCAGGAACATGCAGTTCTGGACAGGCTGGATTTGGACCCCGGCCATAGGGTGAGCTCAGCTGGGCAGGGAGCTATCTGTTGCTGTCCACTGGGTCACTGGAATATGTGTAGGCAGGAATATGACCATGTTTATCCCAGCACTGCGTTTATTCAAGCTCCAAAATTTAAGTTGCCACGTTGGATCACCACAATTTTAGTGTTTTTTTTTTTTGTTTTGTTTTTTTTAATCAAACAAGAGCTTTTGTTGTTTTCCAGGTGGCTCGCAATTCTCTCCACAGACCAGCAGTGGTTCTCCGTCTTTCCCAGTTACAGGTTCTGGATGGAGTGATGATAACTCTGGAGGAACGGACCAGGGCCGAACTCCTTGATGCAGACGCTTCAGTGAGGCCACACAGCACTCATCATGAAACCCACTGTATTTCATTAAGCACAAACGCACAAAAGGATACAAGGTTTTTTGGGGACATGGTTATGAGGCCCTCATTATCAAAATACTGTAGGGAGTAGAAAAGAAGCAAAATGACAAGAACTAAACAGCAGCCACCACAAAAGGGAAACGCCCGGATCAAACTCTTTCAATCTGAGTGATTTGATGTTCATGTAATAAGAGATGGGGACCGTAATTCTCCTGCAGCTCTGAATTAAAAGCAGCCTAAGCCTGCTGGCATCATCCTGCTGATTAGATGAAATGTGCCTGGCCGATAATGCACCAGTGGATTTACCCCCTATTAGCCAGGTCAACACGACCCCCACTGCTTGTTAGTCGTAGATGTGGAAATGACAGAGCAGAGATCCTGGGTTTTCTCATTAAAAACACAAACCACTCTCTAGTGACTTTTATGACTGCCAGCTCAGTTTTAAGTCTCATTCCAATGAAAGTGTATGAAAGTGTACATTGTGATTAATAAGTAGTAATTGCTTTTCGACTATAAGATGCTTATATATGTGGAACAAAAAGCAATCGAATTACCAATCCCCTACCATGTGCGTGGGTGGAACGCACTCACTGTGGGAACAGCGGTAGTAACTCCAGAAGTGGAGAAAATAAAAACCATAGTACAGTTAAGATGTGCACATTAGTGGGGGCAAAGTCTACCACAAGAGACAAGAGACAGCCTAAGAGATCATTTGAGCCAATACCTGAATAACTGCTGATGTCCTTTAATATAATTCTCTGCTGAAGAATTATTCCTGTCTACCTTATGCTCATTATTTAGTGTTTCTCCTGCAGCCATGTCTCCAGTACCACGGAGCCTCCCTTTCTACCACTGAAATAAACTTACCTGGATTACTACCCCTCATGTCCCGTAACACCCCTCTGAGAGGTCTCAACGTAAGTGGAGGACTACAAAACATCATGCATGGACACGATATCCTACAAAGTAGTGTGGATGAGGCTCAGCCACATTATACATACAAGTGTGAGTGTTTTACCCCCTCTTACAGATCATTACTTGGTTATTAAAAGCAGTACTGCTGATCAGTGTGGATTAACTGTATGTATGCTTTAAGCTGTGACCTTCGAATTAAAGCAATACCAGATTAACATTCATAATCTATAGAGAAATGGACCGTCGTGTTAAAGTTGAGTAAAGAGAACTGACTTATCATTGACCTTCTATATCTTATGCAATTTCAGACAAGAAACACAAACAAATGAATGCTGCTCGAAGTGGCCAAACTGAGATTACCCTCAGACAAAGTCGGAGAACAGGAAGCACCCTGCCAACCACAGGCCTCCTTCCTGAAGGGAACAGAGTTGGTATGATGTATTCCAATCAGGAGCCAGACAGCAGGTTGGTTTTTGGTTTTCAATTTGTCAGATCTCTTTTAAAATTATACTCTAAACTGAATTTTCTAACCGTTGTTGTTTCCAGATTTCCAAATGGTGGTAAACCTCCACCCATGTAGCAGCAAAAAGAGGTGGTGGATTCACAGACACACTGATATTTGTGTATAGTCCAGACAAAAATGCATGACTGTGGCATCCTTATATTCCATATGTTATGCATGCAGGACAGTAATGTTGTATATGATATTTTTACAATATTATATTGTATGATCCACATGAATGTAGTGTCTAACATTATTTTAGACAAAGTAAAAAAAAAAACCTGTAAACTTGATTTTTTTGTGTGTGTGTTTGGTTTTTTTTATCAGTAAATCATCTTTGCAGTTCATTGAATTTTAGTTTAAACTAAAAGAGCTTAGAGGTTTTTAGAAAATTAGGCATGTCTTGCCTCCGTTTCAACTGCATTTTTAATGACAGTGATTTAATTCTTTTTCACATATTTGGATCACTAACCACGGTAATCTGAGGATGAGAGGTTTTAGTGTCATTTCTACTGCTTTCCCAACTTTGGCTCCGAGCAAGTGAAAAAACACCCACAGATGTAAGGGCGTGTGAGGCTGGCATGTTGTGTCGATTGGGTCAAATGGATCCCCAACAAGTGGATAATCCAGCTTTAGCACACCTCTCTGTGGACAATAATCTGCAGTCAGTCAGATAAAGATGTAATCTTGAATGAGGTCCAAATGGATTTTAGAGATTGTCAGTTTCATCATGTTAGCCTCTTTTTGAAAAACCTACAGTTTTCTCTCTTAACAGGCAAATTTCATGCGCTGTAACTGGAAGTGAACTAGTCACCAACTGACATATATGTTATTCCAGAGGAGATTAGAAACCTCCTTGTTTTACTAGTTAAAGACTTTTCTAATAGCCCTGCAGTCATCGAGCTTCTTTTTATATGTTTAAATAATATATATATATACCTTTTGCAAATGCAATGGTAGTAAAAGCTAAAACATTTCATCAGAAAACTTTAAAACCCTTAATGGTTTCCACCGGATCGCACTAGAATCTATTAAACCTGAGCTGATTTTTATGTATCAACAGTGCCAACCTGACCACTAGGTGTCCTTAAAGATCCATTACCTCCCCCTTTATCATTCTACTAATAAGTGCTCAATGAATTTACCTCTAGCCCTGTTACTCATAATTTGTCACTTAAAGGAGGGCAATGTGTGTGTTTAACATTTGCTTTTTCTGCTTGTGTAGCCTTTGTAGAGCATGAGAGGCAGTAGTCGGTTGTAGGCAGCAGAAGTGAAAAGCTCTCCCCAAACAAGCTTCTCTAATGCATGTACTTAACTTCACTTAATTTGTGTTAATTCCCAGCATTACGCACAGCTAATGACTGTGCTAGTGAGTGCACTGTCATTACCTTCCTGTGCCTGACATCAAATGGCAGCTGATGGCCTCCATCTAAAAAAAAAAAAAACAACCCAGAAACTAATGCACAGATTTGGATGCTCAGTGAGAGCGCTCTAATGCATTAGGTATTGCAAAGGATAATTGCATCTTATATTTGTATACTGTGCATTATGGATATATATCAGTGTTTAATGAAATTGTATTTCTGTGTCAGTGTAGGCGCATAGTACATATACCAGTTCATACAGAATGTTTCTTTTTTTAACATTAAAATGGAATTTGCATAAAGATTGTGAATAATTCATCAGGTCTGAGAGAAGGCAGTTGCAGTGCTCTCTCTCTATTTCCTCGCTTCTTCATGTGAGTCGACCACATGGTTTGTAGCTGGTTTAGTGGGATGGAATGTGACAGGTTATGTTTTCATCTGCCTGATATGGAGCCAGGCTCTAGAGGGAGGGAACAAGAAAGAGAAAAAGATACAAGGCTGAGAGGCAAAGTGAGTTACAGTTGTAGTCTCGATTCTCAGGATTAGACGTGTTTGTGTGAATCAGTTATGTACCAACACACAAACAAAGACACACACAGACACGCGCACACACGCACAGACACACACACACAGACACACACACACACACACACACACACAGAAAAAAAACACATGCTCTGTATGGGGCCATTACTGCTGGTCCACTAACTGCCTACATTTGCTGTGTCTGTGCATTCAGAGCACCATTAGTCCAAGACTCTGTGAATAATTGCTGAATGGACCATGTTTTCACTGCTATCTACTCAGGTTCCAGTGTTGGGGGTTGATGTTGTAGGCAAAATGAGAGGGATGAGGACTGTGATTGATGTTTGACACTGGTCAAAAACACAATATTGTGTCTTGTACAATGCATATAATGAATAAACTTATTCATATTTCACATTGTCCACCTTAACAAACTACAGAAATGTGCTGGTGTGTGTTTATATTACTTTGACATCATCTCTTCAAATTGTTATAAAATGAAGTGTTTCTTCAAATCATTTCAGCTGCTGATGACAACCAACTGCAAGGCGTCATCAATTATTTTGTTTTTCAAAGGTACATATTATGTCCCAAGTTCATTTTTCATCCCCACAAATACATCCTCTATAGAAAACCAATCTTGCCATATTGCCTCTCTTGAAATCTGCCATTGAGTTATTGTTACTGCTCGTCATTTTCCTGTAATTTGTTTCCTGTGAAGCTCACTGGAATAAAGAGGGAATGGAGAGAGAGGAATAAAAGAGTGACAATTAGAATGAAAGGGTAAAATGCTTTTATTTTGTGTAAACATTTTGGTGAGAGCACGCCTCGCAGAAGCAATAAATCTTAACTGCTATTCATTTCTCGACTTGCGTGTGATTTATCACATTATTGAACTTGTGTGTCATTTATCACATTATTTCAATCATACAAAGTATGTTGCCTTACAGAAACAACAAAGACAATAACAAAACAAAATAACCCATTCCCTTGTAAATTTATCCAGAGTCAATTTTCAAAACGCTGTCAGATGGCCTGCCTTTTGTAAATCGACCAATTTGGCATCAGCCTTTTTATTTCAACAATATTTGCATTCGTGTTATTCCTTTAATGAGTCTGAAGACTTGGTTCAAGTAGATACAGTATTTTCTTTCGGGCAGCTGCGACAAAAATGGAGCACTGATTTTAAATGAGTTGTAGGATTAGGAGGTGAAATTCATGTTGTGAGTCACAACCTTTTCTGTTGTTTTGGCTTACTGTGCCTGACACAGGGCAGAAATTACTTTTTTTTTTAATGATAAGAAAAAACAACCCAGTGTCCAGCATTATCCCCTCAAACAAAGTGAAGAATAACAATAGCAACAACAACAATAACATCAATTTAATCTTCTTTTCTCCAGATTATTATGGTTCTTTGTGTTGATATTTGTTGACTTTTCAGTTGATCACTTTATGATGCTTCTTTTTTCCTTCCTCCTTTCCAAATAAAAACAATTTGGAGGACCACACACAATAATCACTTTCAATATACTGAAATAATAAACCTCTTGTAGTCTACTAAAGAATTATTCTTTATCATTACAGAGACAGTAATGTTGACTGAATACTACATTCCTGAATTCTTAATCCCATGCCATGTTTTGAATCAGCTAAACACATGTTGGAACATGATTTAATTTTATTGCAAATACTGCAAAAGGCATTGTCATTCATAATCCTTTGTTGATTGTATGTATTCCTATATAATAAAATATTCATCATGGCAACTTTTTATACCCTGGCTACAGTGTATATACAGTTATTCCACTCGCATACTTAATTAACACTTTTTATTTCAAATAATCTCACAATCAGATGGTTGTTTTCA
>JAPSES010000105.1:8307677-8317990 GCA_029822895.1 Maxillicosta whitleyi | reverse complement strand
TTATTTTATTTTTTTTACTTCCTACACAGCAAAACCAGTTTATTATTGTTTTAAGGCACAGATCTGAAGCATTTTTTGACTCTAAGGATCTGTTGCTATAATAGATAGTCAGAACTCAGCCCTCCTTCCTGTCCAACTGGTGTAGGATGGCCCGGTACCATGTACAAAAGCATCTCACTGTCATACATATTAAAATAAAATTAGATTTGAGGGATACTCCAGCTTAACTATCTTTTCTCTAACAAGTTATATAATCCACTGTGGTTCAAAAGACTATGCTTGGATAGTAATAAAGCTGACCATCAATGTTTCACTTTATACTTGTTTCACAATATAATGTTTCACTTTCTACTTAACTCATTAGTCTTTGTGGATTTAGCCTGACTGGGCAAGAATTCCTGGGTTGGTGTCATGGTGAATTCACATTAAGGTGTATATTCAGATATATTAAAAGGAAATTATCAATTTAGTAGCCTCACACACACACACACATACCTTGCTGAATCCCATATAAGAAGTAAACATGATTGATTTGTGACTGTCCTTGTCCACAGGGTACGTATACAGGACGAGTTCTGTCCCTTCAGGAGCAGCTGGTCCAGGTGGGTCGTCTGAATGGAGAGGGGGTACGAGGACAATGGGCAAACCTCTCCTGGGAACTTCTGTACGCTACCAATGATGACGAGGAACGTTACAGCATCCAGGCTCACCCCTTCATGCTAAGGAACCTAACTGTTCAGGCAGCAGATCCTCCTCTAGGATACCCCATTTACTCCTCCGCCCCCCTTCACTTCCCCTGCCTCTGACCCATGGGATCTTCTGTCCTGCTCCGTTTATCACTCAGCAGCTAAAAAGGCTTTTCAATTGGTACTATCATGGCAAAATGTGAATTTCCCAACTGAACGGTTATAATTCAATTGACATGGAGGAGACAGACTGAAATCGCTGACTTGAATAAATTCAAAAGAGATGTCTGGTCGGAAACCTACTTTTTCCACATTCATTTAATTTCTTGGTGCTAAACATGCCGCACCACAGGGGAACAAAGAGTGGCGTCACCGTTATACAAGTTGCAAAATTTTAACAGACTTCAACTGTCAACGTGGTCTACTTCCCACAACAGCACATTCAAGAACATGCACATCTTTGAAACACTTAACCATTCATTGGTTTTCCACCACAGCACATTGAAATTTGTGGTTTGTTTATTAATATTTGTGCTTAAAAAGTGAAAACATTTGCCCACCTCCCTTTTAGGAGACACCTGCGAAATACCTCTGGTTTTATTGTACTTTTTAGATTTCACAATTTTCAGGTAACTCCAATCCCATGTCCATTAAAAGGGACGAAAATTTTAATGTTTTTTATTAATATATCAAGGATGTGCCTTGGATATGTCTTGCTGTATGTGTAAAGTGTTTAGTGCTGTTGTTCTGTTTACAGTTCACTTGTTTACAATTTAGAATGAGTTGAATGGTTTTGTTCATAGTATCTTGTAAATATTGTATTTTTTTATATGTATAACTGTATATATTAAAATAGCTTGGCAGAAGCAGTTTTGTTGTTTTGCCGACTTTTGATATGCATCATTCAACTGTTTAAATTAGTCATGTATGTACGCCTTGGTCTTCATTATATCTCAATTTTAGCAATTCTAATGTTCACATGATCTGAGGAGGTGTGTTACAAAAATATAGCATTTACTTTCCAAGCAATGGAGGTTTTTCACAAAATAGATTTAAAAAAAAAAAAAAGATGAAAAATACTAAGCTTTAAGGAATTTTCTTGGATGAAAAATACTGTGGGATTGATTAGGAATGTAACATCATTCATCTTCTTACACATGTGGCTTTCAGGAGCTCTTGGGTTTTGTGAAATATGCAGAGTCGGCATCCTGCAAAAGAAAAAGTTGGTTGTTAACATCGATAGTGGATTGTTGTGGATCAAAACGAAACTTTTGGCAATATTCAGAAATGCTTGATGCTTCATTTCTTTGCCTTCACTGCAGTGACTCAGGTTTTATTTATTTAACAGTGTGTCTGAATCCTTAACCTTTGTGCAGCCATCTACATCAAATAGACAAAGTTAGACCCGTAGGAATACTCCAATGATAAATAGTCCTTGTCCTACATGTGTGCCTTTTATTATCCTATATTCCTTCAATCAACACTCAAAAGTCTTTAAATTTCCAGACACAAATGGTATAGCCATACTTGCTTTGTAAATCTTGGTAAAGAATTTATCCTTTTTATAATTAGTGTTGATCATTTTATTATAAACAGATGGGAATGAGTGGAGCCTCCAACAGTCCTTCATGGGTGGAGGGGTTCAGGTATGAGCTTTAGCCACTAGAGAGTCAGTAGCAGAAACATTAGTTCGACACAAATGGAAATCTAACATCAGCTAGATTGAAACATGGTTAAAACTGGCTCAAAATGATAACAATGAGGCCTGTTCAACTGTTATTTTTTTAACATAATCTTAAATTTGACCAAAGATACCTTGAAAACTGCTTAAATTTGTCTGCCTCAAACCTGCAGATACAGTGATGAAGTACTACATATTACACACAACTTTTTTTTTTTTGTCTCAGAACAAAGAATTCAGTGGGACGTTACGTTGGCCAGTCTGATCGTGACCTTTCTGCATGGCCCTCAGCTGTCACCGTCCAGCAGAGGCCACCAGACACACTGGTCAGTCAGTTGCCACCGCAGGGAAGTAGTCATGCTCACTGTCATACCCCGGCCACCGCCTTCTTCTTATGTGACTCAAGCAAGGTCAGTAACAGCTGAGGCCCTTCAGCTCTTAACAGACGGCTCTATGTAACATATGCCATCTTCTGCTTTATTTAAGTGTTTTCAGACTCTCCTCACAGTGACAAACCCCCCGCCCCACCTCAGACAGCAACAAGGTCAACCTTACAGAAAGCCCAAGCACAGTAAGTTGACCTTATAGAAAAAACTATTGGATCTCATCGTGTGTGAGCATTTCCTGTTCTTCCCTGA
Organism: Maxillicosta whitleyi; assembly: GCA_029822895.1. NCBI lineage: Eukaryota > Metazoa > Chordata > Actinopteri > Perciformes > Neosebastidae > Maxillicosta > Maxillicosta whitleyi. The sequence continues at coordinate 8,314,985 of JAPSES010000105.1, read as the reverse complement.
GTAACATTAAGTCAAGCTATGCTGTCATCCCATTATTACATTAACATCTGGACTGAGACATACTTTTACATATGGAGCATTTGTAAAAAAAAAACCAAAAAAAAAAAACCCTGAAGGCACTAAAGTTAAACTTATGGGAAACACCTGTGGGAGTCTTTTAATACCAACACAAACACTACAGGCTGTAAGTTAAATCCTTAGAAATGTAACACAGAAATGAAAAAAAGGCCCTGTGTTATGGATCATAATATGTTAAACAAGCATTATTTGAATTACTGTGCACAATGTAAGAGGCTGGAGTTAATTTATGACATATGCTTTGCCACTGGCTAGAAAATATTCTGTTGAAGTTTCAATATGTTAAATTTTCATATTGAGTATATGATGTTTTTAAAAAATATTATGCATATATGCTTAAGCAAAGATTGTATTGTGTCTGAGCTAGCTGTTTGACATTTGCCAACTCCACTTCTAAGACAACTATCTCAGTTACTTAGATCCATGATAGCCTGAACTTCGATTTATATGTAAAGATTTTTTTTTGTTTGATTTCAAGTTCTTCGATGCTTCTACTCTGCTCCTCTACACCAGCAACATAATTCATTATTATATACAACATAATACAGACTCCAACATAAACTTCATGCACACCTGCTCAAATTTTTAACAGACTAAACCTTTAAATCCTAATTGGGAAGTACTTTATTATTGCTTTGTCTTTTGCTGATTTTTAAATTAACTTTAAACTTGTCTGAGAAGAAACTACAATTCTGATTCTCCACTTGGCTCTGTTTTCAGGCTGTAGTAAATCCAGCTGATGACAGAAGAGTCACCAGAGGTAATCACACATCTCCTCAGCAAGGGGTTAAGACAAAAACAGGTGACCGACGGGTTGTAACAACTTATCACTGTCAGGACTTATGTCGGACACATTTGTATTTTTTTAGAGGTTTCATCTTTCATCTTCAGGTCTCAATTGAACCACTTCATTCAAGCACATCATTTGTCTTTATATTTAATCTGAGCTGCTGATGGAAGATTGTGAATTTATGACTTTTTTCTTATTTTGTGCTTATTGTAGCTTTAAATTCCCTTATTAAAAAGGTTACTTAATAGTGTTCATTGTGATGTTGGCATGCCACACTGAAGTGTATTCAACATAAAGAAGAAAAAAAAAACCTTCTATAAAACCATAAGGTTATGAATAGAAGCATTTAATGTAGTATCTAACCAATCCAAATGTATTTCTTTTTTACTAATAAGGATATCTTTCATTTATGCAACACACCAGCTTTAAATACTTACCACACCAGCTTTGAAATTCTGCACTCTTTTCCTGCCCAGAATGTCTGTGGCAAACCAGGCGATAGTGGGAGCATACTGCCACGCGTAGTAAAACAGGAGGAAGGGCTGCTGCGCGATCCACATTTCCTTGACACCGTTGGCAATTCCCACAAGCATTAAATGCACACAGCGGCTTGTTGGCATCTTGTGTTCTTGGTTACAAGCTGTAGTCAGAGGCTTAGGTGAGGAAAAGAAAGATAAATCACACAGCAGCTTGATAGATACTTGCAAAATGTTACATACATTTCTACCTTTAGCTTTACCTTGTTTAATTCTTCTGTGAAGGCATTGTGAACAATTTTTGACTGCACTGGCCCTGGACATACTGTACTGATGAGGATCTTAGGATAGTCAGTCAGCTCAGTCCGAAGAGAATTAAAAAAGCCCTATAGACAATTGAGGAAATACAGAAAATCTAATATAAAAACAGTTCAATATAGATCTGAGACCCAGCAGTTTCAATCCAAACTTCCTTTACCTGAAGGGCGTGTTTGCTGGCACAATATCCCCCTGACAGGGGCACCCCAGCGAGGCCAGCTATGCTGCTGACCGTCACTATGCTACCGAAGCCTCGCTGCGTCATGTGAGGCAGCACCTGCTTTGTGAGGGACACCGTCCCCAGGAAGTTGAGGTCCATCAAGGCCTGGTACACATCAGTACTGGTCTCCAGGCACAAAGAGCGCTGGCTGCGGCCACCGTTGTTTACCAAGACATCGATCTGAATTGGTACACAGATGTAATGTGTAAGCAATGTGTAAGATTCAGATGGATTTATAAGGACCTGACTGCAGAAATGGAAGAAGATATTCATTAGTGCAAAAACGGATGTTTATATGCCATGTTTTAGAGCAACTCAAAGATGTAACCCCCCCCCCCCACACACACACACACACACACACACTTTATAGTGAATAGCACTGAAATTTATCCTCAGACACACAATAATTGTCATGTCATTATTTACTTTCTCTATTTACTTGTATCAGTCAGCAACATCATTCATTTCAGGACAAAATCTAGATTCATCTGGTTCATTTAATAGCACAATAGGACACATTTGCTGCTAGATTTTACTTAAAATTACACACTGAACTTTTATTTTTAGCCATGATATGTAAAGCAAATCAAAAATGTATGTTTCAATTAAAGCAAAAAAAAAACATGTATCCAGTTCAACTAAAAATCTGCGACTTTTAAAAGATGCGATTAATATTTAAGCCATGAGAAATATACCCGCTGTGTTAAAACAAAAAAAAAAAAGGACTAAGGAATATGTGTGCCCTTACATGTCCAAAATGCTCAAGTGCAGCTTTCATTTTTGTCTCATGGGATGTCCTTTCCAGTAAATCCAATGGAAGAACAAGAATATCCTCATCTTGCAGACTGGCACACTCTAGGACAATAAATGACAAAGAATTTAGGCTTAAAAATTAATGGGATGACTGTTATTACACCACAAACTGACAATAATGATCTGTATACACCATCAGATGACTATGTGAGCTCAAAAGAAAGGCCCGATCCCAATTCACCCCTGGGCCCTCCCCTTTACCCCTACACCTTGGCCCTTTCACTTGGTAGCGGGGGGAGGGGCCAAAGGTGAATTGGGATTCAACCTAAGAAATTCTCCCACCTAAACATTGGCGTTTCACCCTATTGAGCTCATCCTCACGGCGTGCAGACAGAATGAGACGTGAACCACACTTTGCCAGTTGATAGGCCAACTCTTCACCGATACCACTGGAGGCCCCAGTGATCCAAACCACCAGACCTTTCAGCTTGGTCTCTGGTGGACAATAAAATAATAACAAAAAAAACTTTTAGCATTTAAAGTCCTGTGGATACACAGATTACAACATACATTTACTGCAGCATATAACTAATATCTTAAATCAAACAAAGTTAGGAATAGAAATTGTTACTACATACAGTAAAAGTATACATACAGATAATACAGAACATGTGTATATCTGTTTACTGTCCTTTATTAAAGCCTGATATAATAACAATAGTTTGGAGGTGGGAACAGCGAAGGACTGGTTGTATGAGGAATATCATCCCTACACTCAGTCCACATAAAAACATATTATGCATGTTTATTTAATATCTTTTTTAATAATTATGATTATTAGAAACAAGATCTGAACTGAACTAAGTCAACATAAATAAATATTGTACACTAGAATCACTAAACATTAAAGTCTAATAAATGTGGAGCTGAAAGCCAAACTGTATAATCTGGGTAAGTTATTTTTATATTTTGTTATGCATGTTGTTTTATCTCAAAGTTAGTATTTCCAGTTTTGAAGCCTAATATTATCAGCACCATCTTTTACTTATACTGATTCTTTTTGAGACAACAATGAATCAGTCCATCTCTGCTTAACACTGCTCTAAGTATACTTACTCTAGTACTGCATTTCATTGTAGTACATCTTGTATACTTGACTACTAATAAACTCAATACTACAAACTCAGCTGTATTTAACAGTGAATTAATGTATTTTAAGCTTCAGATCACATAAAGACTTTCTAAAAAAAACAAACAGATCACTTCATAAAATATTCATAATAACACAATCTTATATATTACATGAGATGTCTTCTTTTGTATTGTATAGCAATAATGATTCAGAATTTATTCTGATTATAATCTTTTTTTTTTTAGATTCACGATTACACGTTGTGTGGGAGTACAATTTATCTTGCAAATGAACTTTGGATATATATAAAAAACATTAAGTTTAGCCTTGAAGAAGTTTTGCGTAACACCTAAAAGCCATACTGAAGTTAACCCTTCCGTGGCCATCCACATCCCAGTGACGAAAAACTGACCCCAAGGGCTGTGAAATGAAGAGTTCACAGTGGTTCAGATCTACTCAGAGCCATAAAAACATATTAGACATTTGTCATTGTTTTAGAAACTCTTCTTAAACATCAGTCAGATGGTTTTCTTGAGTTATGAATGACCCTAAAAAAAACATTAGTGTGTAACAGGTTTAGCTTCTTAAAGTCACCTGGTCGGTTTCCTACCAGACTCGCCCACAGGAGAGTAAAGTCTGCATCTGCGAAAATAAAACACAAAAAATAAACGAGTATGTAAAGTGGTACGAGATACCACAGAATAGATACAACACACAAATCCATCAGCAGGGGATGAATGACCACAGAGCCAAGCAGCTAGGTTAATGTTACACAACTACAACACAAGAAACGACATTTACACGTCACTTCCGGTTTGAGATTTTCACATTAAAAGCTCATGTATGAACAGCAGCAGATAATGGAGATACGTACGGTGGTAGTACAGTACGTAAATTAAAATTTGTATTCATTTATTGTACTGTTTCTTGAATATTTCTATTTTACGCTCCCTTACACTTCCACCCTACTACTACATATGACAGTTTGACTCTTACTGTTACTCTTTACTGATACTTTTTGTTTACTTAATTTTTTTTTTTTTTTTTTTTTTTTTTAAATTTAACCAGGTACATTAGTTGAGAACTGATTCTCATTTACAATAGAAAGTTGCAATAAAAGTTCTATCATATTTATATTTATATGACTGCAGTCCTTAGCTCTTTAAAACCTGACATGTCATCGAAGACACACCCTGCACATATATGCAATTTGGATGGCGTAATTCTTTCACTGTTTGTGTACTTGAAAAAAATTTCAACGGTTTCTGAAACCTGAGACATTGTGTTTATAAGTTTTATTGGGTCATTGTGTTGATTTCACTCATGCCTGAACCAGAAGCTGGAGAAGAAGGTGTTTTAGCATTTTCTCATTTAGTATTATAACATGCAATAAATGGAAATAATTGTTATATTTTGAAAGATTTGGGGGGGAAAGTACTCTAGCAAAATGGGCAAACAGGCTCACTCACAGCATATTTTCCAACCTTTTTATAGTCAAAATAAAAAGAAAAGATGTCCAGTTGGACCATTTTAGGCACAAGGCTTGAAGTGTTAATTAAGAGTAAGTTTTTGTAGATTTATCAGATTTTTGTTGCACACCCTTGTGGACAGTTCTTGCATTTGACTGTTCATACTACGAGCATGTGACATATAAGTCTTGAATCTGCAGAGGCCTTGTCCATACCTAATTAAATTTGTCAATTTATCGAATGAATCAACTCTAACCACAGCAGTGCTACAAAAAAATGTGATGTGTTTCTGAACATGATTGCTGTTACAAACCAAGACTTTCTATTGCAGACTTTTGGCTGGTTATGACTGGTTTCATTGTAGCTGCAGGCACTTATTCTACACACTGAAAGAACCCACATAGACCACAAACAATGGAGTGGCTCAAAGTTATGACAGAGACTGCTCCTTTCAAAAAATCTGATTCCCTGGATAAATAATGTTCAAAATAAAACAACTTATATGAGTCATTTATTATACAAAATGCAGATCATAGGAAAACAATATAAATTTTTATATATATTTTTTTCACAGCACTTTTGTTTTGGGATTTTCCTTCCTTACTGCCTTTAGACTGTTTTATTATTGCAGTGTTTAGGTTGGTGCATTGTTATATTGATAATTCAGGACTGTAAAATGGTAATTGTGTGTGTATATCCTTTATTTAACCACGTAAATAACCCTCATTGGTATGCACATGTCAAATTAAACACAAAACAAAAAAAACTTGTATATAATAGTAAAAATAATAATGCAATAACGGTGGATTACATGGATTATAAAAGACTGGGCCAAAATACTGAGCCAAAATATTCATGAATGACGGAGGAACATAAGGAATTTACATAGCAACACATATACAGCTGATTCACAGTAAATATGTGTATATCTTTCATTCCAAACATGGGAATCTTAGGACATAATGCATGGTACTGGCTTCATGTCCTCAGTTGAGCAGGCTGAGCACACAACTCTACAGGGATGATGTCATGTTTTCGAGTACGCAACCTGCAACATCCGGGTCTTGTCTCTGTGGCTCTGTGCTCCTCTGTAGCTAAAGTTAGCTAGCAAGCTGTCAAGCTGTCAAGTGGAGAGGCTGGGACAAACGTTTCAGCTTCCCCCTGGCTTGGCCGCACAAAACTTGGCCGATAAATTCCCTAGAAAACGTTTTAGAATATACTTTAGATCGCCGGCTGAGATAATGTAATTCATCAGGGACGTACGCAAAGAGGGACCTCCGCACTTATACAAATTATATGCACTGAGTCTTGAGTGACGACTGCTCGTTGCTAGCTAACTGGCTAGCTAGCCTAGCTAAACCACCGCAAACAGCCAAGTTTCGTTGGTGTTCTCGTTCTGGTGTAAACCACAACTAGTCAGCCCTGGTCACTGAGACAGATTTCGTTCCTGGTGTATTGGAAATTTGGTAAGTCACGAATTGGTTATAGTCAAGATACCAACTGTTGATGTACGTTGGTTTGTTAGCGAACCTAGCTCTGTTAGCGTCTAGCGATTGTACGTTAGCTAGGCCCTGAGCTCTCCTTGACTCAACGTTACCTTAGCAAACATGGAAGAGGGAGGCCTGTCAAAGTTAGCTCTGAGGGACAAGGGTCAAGGCCCGCACATTTATTTAGGTTGTGCTTTGGACTGGCCACAGAACGAACTTTTTCTTCCCTCAAATAGAACAGTAAAAGCTTTCCTTACATAACAGTTACATGATGCAGATTAGCTTACTGCAGCGTTAGCATTAATGCTGGATTTGTCAGATCCCCTGATATTGTTTTGTAGTGGTTATCGAGTAATATATGGTCAGTCACTTAGCAGACGGTAGCAGTGCAGGCACGTAATGACACCTCAAACTATTTTTAACCTTAGTAGCTAGTGTGTTGAAGTGCATTGAGAAGGTCAGAGAGATGCTGCCCAGAATTATGTGAAAATGATTAAACTTTTGTTCTTTGAACGATAAACTTGACTACCCAGTTGTCAAAGGGCGTTTCAGTTTAAATCATGCTAGCAGTGTTCCCAATGTGTA
>JAPSES010000105.1:8259146-8298406 GCA_029822895.1 Maxillicosta whitleyi | reverse complement strand
AAGATCCCTATGGAATTTTGACCACTGGTGGGGCTGTAGAGACGTTTTATGATCCACGTTTTTATGAACTGCAAGGGCAGTAATGTGGTTATAAACAGATAGTGGTGGTTATTTAACATGAACGCGCCACTCCTATCAGTGAATTAAGACACTGATGTAGACAAGGAAGCGCAGAGAAAAACAAGATTGAGGTAAACACATGCAGAATACATCAAATATACCAAGAAACACTGATTAATGTCAGCTCCACTGGGTGCCTTTAAACAACAGCAGCCATCCTGCTAACGCAAGGAACAACCAGTCATGAATAGTAAACTGCTGAAGTGGCATCCTATTGAGTGACCGTAAACAAATCTTTAACAAATGGGGAAATTGACTGCTGTCGTCGGAATGAAAATATAGTCAAACATATTCACTCGAACAGCACAAACTAAAACGCAGACGTCGAAGTCTGTTAATTACACAGTATTGTATTGCCTCCACACTTAACTGAAAACTGAAACAGGTATGACCATGTCTAGTTAAGGGAAAAAAAAACTTGCTAGTATGTTTATAAATGCCTTTTTATTTTTTTATTTGGCTGAGCAGTTTGTATTTCTGTAACATTTAATTTTTGCTACGTTGCTTGAACTTCACTAAATGTCCCTTTTTTTTTTCTTTTTTTTTTAACCAGTCCTTTAGTCACAGTTGCTTGTTTGCAATTCTATAAGTGTTGATCTTAAAGCGAAATTTCATGCTATTTTTCTTCAAGCTAAATAAGGAACAAGCATACTGTGTTTATTTTGCAACTTGGGGCCATTGTGTAATCTTAGATAACCCTCACACCCTCAGACTGCCCTGCACTTGCCCCTGTGAATTCTGCAGTTCCCAACGTGGCCCTTAAACATTGCTGGTTAATGAAGCTTTTTTGTTCCTTCACCCCCTGAAAACAACTAATGTAGACTTTAATATTCAGAATTGCTGTAGGTGGAATGTTAGCAGATATTGAAAGTGGCTTAGCTGTGATTTGTCACATCTGGGTGTCTCTACTTTTTATGTAAACTATCCATCCTAATGTAAAATGAACAAAAAAAATGTACCCTGAAATATATCCATTTATCTTTGAATTTTTCATGAAACTGAAATACCTCATGACATTTATCAGAAGTGTTTTTACTTCGTTTTTTTTTTTTTTTTTCTCTTCTCTTTTCTTGGTCTTGTATTTTGTAGATCCACACTGTTCTGAAAGCAGTTTGTTAATGGAGACTGACTTTAAAAAGAACAGATTTTCTTGTGGTTGTCCCCTAAAGCTTCTGATTTGTTTTTCGGAAAATATGTCTGTGCCCATGTAAAGTATTTGCCTGAACTATTCTAACATAAACAAAAAAAACTAATGGTCAACGAGTGACTACTGCAAATTATTTTAGTAAATAGAAGCTCTATTGGCCTTTTTGTAGAAGCAGATGCCACCCCCCACCCCCCCCACACACACAAACATACACACACAGTACCTATATATTATTAGCAACTTCTCCACTTGTGTGATGCTCGAAAATCTTGAGATGTGTTAAAAATTGAAAGGTTCTAGAAATGTGAGATGTGTGATGTAATAGGTGTAACTAGATGACAGTCAAATGCACTGATCTGTATAATCAGCTTTTTCCTCAGAAAAATTATTGTAGAAAACAGATTATAAAGCTATTTACGGAGTTACCTTCGGTTGCCCGGAATGCATCCTGTATATTATTGTACAGAAAACTACCTGGCAGATGTGGAAGAGATTTTTTTTTTCTTGCGCCCTCTTGTTGTGGCGTTTACTGTGTGACCCTTAGCAGTGGTGGTTTATTTGTCCCCTTATCGGGTGACCTGAGCATCACTTAGCTGACCTTTCTCAGCTCATAAATAAGCTCACCGATTTGCCTTACCCAGTCTCATGATGCCCCCCTAAAGTACTTGTTCAATACAAACACTATGAGGTGTAACGCCGCTGCTGCCGTTACTCTTGTAGGCTCAAATATGTCTCCATGTTAGGGTACTTAAGCTATCAACAAAGTGACTTTGTCCTGGTTATCACAAGGTACAACATTTAGAACATTAATGGTGTGTATGCTGTTTATTTTTCTTTCCATATGAACCCTTTTGAGTCTTGATCTTGAAAGCATATTTAATTTTTCACTGCAGATGATGTCATACTTTTAACAAATGCAAGTGTTTTAACATGGTAACCTCGTACGCATTCAAAATGTGCATACATACATTCATGTCGGCTATATTTATGATTACATTCAGAAATAGCTTTAGAGTGCTGTAGATAAGTATTGTCATTGTTGATTCAAATGCTTCTCAGAGGCCTCTGTGAGTGATTTTACAAAGTTCAATAACTGTATATTTTGTATTATGTTTTAGCTCCAAAGGAATGGCAGAAAAAAAGAAAATGTTTAAAAAAGCTTTGTTCCCTGAACTAAATTGTACTATTTGTGTTGTCGATTGAACAAATTGCATTCCTTGCTTGTGAATTGATGCATTTCTCTCCCTGCTCCTTAAATTTTCTCTCCTTTTTTCCCCTCCTTTCTTTCATTTTTTAGCCTTTGAATAAAATTTCTAGTTTGCAGAATGTATTACTAAATAAATGGGTTGTCATCTTGTACCTCTCATTTCATCACTTTTTATCCGTTTGCACAAGGGAAACTTTATGTGATTGCAAAGGGAAAAAAATACAGGGTGGGTGAAAAACAGTCTCAAGGGAAAAGCTGGACTACATAACTGAATAATACAATCCTTTTCAGTGTCCACGCTGTAAAAGGAGAAATGGAAGTTGTATGAAATTCAAACATGCTTGGTAACAACAGAAAATCTTAGTTCAATAACATTGTCGTATACTGACACTAGAATATGCAAGTGAGGAATGTACAGAATTACTTTTTTTTGTGTGTGTAAAGAATTTTGTGGTAACCATTCAACTTTTTTTTTTTTTAATATACTTGTGTCCTGATGAGGAACCTGCAACTCAAGAATCTGCCAAATATGTGTCTAAAATGATGACCTTTAGCATCATATTGGCATAAGCAGTACTGTGCAGAAGTCCTAATCCAACATTAGGTTTGTTGGTTCCGTAAAGGTTCTAATGACCACACATATAAGATAGATTTGTCTCTTTATTAAGATCCAATCTGGATACATGTGAAATATTTACAGCAGTAAAAACAGCATCTATTAACCAAAGTGTAGTATTTGGTGCGACCTCCTTCTGCACTTAACATGTCTTTAACCCTTTTATTCAGACAATATGAGATTTATTGCATACCAGTGTTCAACACATCAGATATTTCTAATTGTGCTGCTGCTTGTCAAGGGGTCAGAGGTTACACTAAATAGTGACTTTAACCTTTATCACCCATTAATTCAGTTTTTGTGTGTCTTTTTGTGCATATTTCCTGTATTTTCTCACTTTAACTGAAGAAAACACAATGAGAATTAAATGCATGCTCATTTAAATCCTGCAAAAACAACAAAGCTATGGGTGATCTAAGACTTTTGCACAGTAGTGTATTACATGTAAATGACAGTATCAGCGAATAGCGTTATCGTTTGCTGACAACTAAACATGAAAGTGCAGACTGTACAGAATGTTTTGGGGGGGTTTTTTTGTGTGTGTGTGTAAAGGATTTTGTTGTAATAATTCATCTTCAAACATATTTTTTTTATACTTGTATCCTGTCCTGACAAACAGACTCAGAATGTGTGCCTTCATTTCCTCCAGAGTAGTCCCAAAAAAAAAGGGCAAAAATCCAGGTTTCTCACATCATCAAGTTGCAAATTTAGGCTTTAGGTCCTGTAAAATCTCCGGTTGGTATATTATAATTAAGCCATTTCAACATTGCATGTTCTGAGCCCCGTGATCCCTAAAGCACGGTGTTGTGGACTTATCTGGATATCAGAGTTGTGTTCGTCTCCCGTCCTCTTCTGTCAGTGTGTGGTGAGTGCATGGAAGGGGCTTGAGCTCAGAGGATGGGTCAAGCCAGTCCACAGCCACTGGGATTAAGAACCGTGGGAGGGATTACTTTAAATGTCAACATAATGTCATGAGCTGTGTTAGAAGGTCAAACGTTCAAACGGTGCTCAGTGGCGAGCAGTTAATAGATCAGGTACAATTTAGATTGTTGTGCTTCCTGTGATGAATGGACAAGCATGCTAAAAAAGCCCAGTATTTCTGGACTATTTTTTTCCATCAAATATCTAAACTTTTTTTTTTTTGTGTGTGTGTATGTGTGTGTACTGCTGGCTGTACAATAATACAATTTGCCCCTAGGGGATAATAAAGTACCTTGAACCCTTGAAACTTTGAAATATTTGAACTCTGATTACCCGGTTATTTCACAGCCTCTTTTGCTCAAGTAATCCGTCTTTACTTTGACTCCTAAGTGCAAAAACATCCTAATCAGGTTAACCTGCAACCAGAGGGGGGCAGTGTTAATAGCTTGTTGACAATTTATTGAAAGTTAATTGAAAGGGTTTCCTTCAGTTGTTTTTTTTTTTTCTTTCTTTCTTTTTAGTATTAGTAAGTATTTTAAAGGTATTGACTTTTTTTATTTTATTTAGGTGTTTAGTCCTAATATTCAGATGAAATGATCTGTTAACAGTTTAAACTCCTGAATACACAGCACAAAATGTTAGCTTTTGTGTTGATCACTATTTTTTTTTATATATACTATTTGTTTTCCACTTGCACATTTTTCTCAACTGAAACAGGAAAAAAAATCATCCATGTTTGTTTTCACGGGGCCTCATTTGTTGATTCAATCAGAAGCTGCACCAAATGTGACTCAGTAACATCCCGGGCCACCTGTGCACTCCTAATGAATCACTCTGCCCTGATATCCCTCCACATCAAAAAGTGTCCGCGTCGGCAGAGGCCATCATCAAATGGAGCTGGCTCGTCATCTGCCTGCCATTGTTTAGCGCATGTCATGCTCTGCTTCTCATGGCGGAAAAACCCATTTGAGCTTGACTAATGCAGCCATGCAGACATAGCAGTAAGAGGTGGGGGTGGTAGGGCGCACCGCGTACTCTGGATGGTTTCTACACTGAGGTCACTGAGCTCCACATTTGCTAATTTGCTCTGGAGTGCACTAGGGAGCCTTATCTTTCAGAAAAGTAGGGACATTTTTTGATGAAGCACCAGAGAGGAACAAGAAGGGATGTTTATCATCTATAATGGTATTTATTTTTGCAAGGTTGATTGAAAGCGTTCACGATCAGGATCAAACCGAACAACACTTGGCCTCTGTTATGTGTAGCATCTGCCCTCCACCTCCCTCCACCCCCCCTACGCTCTCCTTCTCCATCTCCTCTTTTCTGTGACTGTTCTTGTTGCCCGAGGTCACTTTGTCACAGAGAACACAAGCTTTTCTCACTTGGTTGCAGCGATTCAATGATTGGTGTGTACAAACAAGCATTTCAAGCAAGGATGACATGTACCCACCTCCCCACCCTGCTCCCTCCCTCCCTCACTCACTCACTCCCACCCAGCCCTCTCTCTCCTACAGACATAAACACTTCATCCAACATGTCCTTCCTGCTCTGCTTCTGTCTCTCACTTACTCTCGGTGGGAGTGAGTGTCCCCTGCATGAGGTGGGTTACACAAGCTGCTGCCCTGGGAATCCCAGGCCAGCTCATTATCCCGCTCCCCTGAGACACAGCTCACTGTAAATTAGGACATCAAATGATGCAGGCTCATTAATGCGCCACAGATACACTCATTAGCATCAGCACCTTTCCTTGTTAGAGCCTGTATCAGCATTCGCTCCCACCACCACATTGTTGTGTCCTGTCATCCCTCCACACTGACTGGAAGATTTAGGATTAATGTCAGCTCTAGCCAGCGGGTCAGCGCTGTTGTGGTTCAGATACAGGACTGATTGATCAGTGGTGGCGGGAAGCTGTGGAATTTGTTGACAGCTGCCCACTATCCCCACCACTCTTATCCATATTTCATTGTGTGGAAAGAGGAGGGGTGGGGGGGGGGCACTCTCAGAATAACTCCTGTCTGGCAAGTGGCTGACTAGTTCTGTGTCACGGCTACAGGGGGTGGAACAAATAACTGAAACCCCTTTTGAAGAGACAGGAAATACCCATTTTGTTAATTCCTGTCATGTTGTGTTCACCCTGGTGTCTATTACGAGCCTATAAATGATCCTAAAAACAGAGAATTTATTATTAAATACATATCTCTGTAAAATTATGACCTTTAACGTCATGTCAGCATATACAGTATTATCCAAAAGTTACGCCCTACATTAGATTTGCTGGTTTAATGAAGTTCCAATGACACATATGCATTTGTCAGTCTGTGTATTAAGATCCAACCTGGATAGATATGAAACATCAAAACTTTCATGGAAAAAGCAGCTTCTATAAACCACAGTGTTAGTATTTTGTGTGACATAACATGTCTTTTGACTTTTTTTGGTCAGACAATATGAGATTTATCGCATTTATTTCCTAATGTTTTATATCAGGTTTCATTCAAGACATGTCAAATGTTTGTGCTGCTTCTTGTCATGGGGTCAGGGGTCACATTAAATAATGATATATGTATGCATTTCCTGTATTTTTTGTTGTATCTGAAGAAAAGAGAATGACACATGAACGCGTATGATCATCACAACCCTGGAAAAACAACAAAGATAAAGGTGGCCTAACACTTTTGCACAGTCATGTATTACATCTTTATAACCGATGTTGAAATTATTTATCCAAATTCAGGCATAAATCCAATCAGTCTTACATTTTCACAGTTTTGAACATTTATTTCATATATGCAGCTTTTGGAATAATCAGAAGACCACCTTGAATTTGTTTTGGGATTATTTTGGTAAATGGTCAGGTCTTATATAGCACTTTTCCACACTTTTATGGTGCCCAAAGTGCTTTACAAAGTCTCACATTCACCCATTCACACACACACACACTCATACACCAGTAGGCATCATATTTCATTTTATTGAGCTATAATTATAGAGCATAGACTATCTCCACAGACCAAAGCATTTATACACAGGTTAATATGCAGTGCCAGTCCCTAGCTGGGCTTTTAAAACACATAAACACAGTACAAAATACACACAATTAATGTTACTTTAGAGATAAAAAGCTGTTTGTCTTTCATGAAGAACCAAAATGTCCATCTCCTCATCACACATTTCTCTCCACTTGCTGTAGCTGATGCATATGATAGAAGTTGATCAAAAATACATTTGCCCACCTAGTATTTTATCCTAAATATTTTAAATGTACTTCGTTTTTGTTTTTTTTGTTTTTTTTTATCAGATTTTATCTTTCCTAATACAATTTGCCGTGATTGTTCGACTACTTTGATGAATTTCACACACATATTCAGTCTCAAAAGTGCTGTATTATCATTTTTTTTATTAATAAATCTATCATTTCCAAAACTGTGTGTTCCCTCTGAGTTCAGATTACTATTTTGATCATGTGAAATGCTAGAATAATAATAGAATGTTTAATTATAATGTGCTTTACATTTGTTTAAGGAGCGTTAAAGTGCTGCAACACTGGAAAATCACCTTGAATTTATCAGTGAGACAGTGTAAAAGTGGTTGAGTTATAATTTTAAGGTAATTAGTGTTTTCAGCCTGGATTTAAGAATGTCACATGGTGGAATAATCATTTTAAAACTTTTGCTACTTTTAAAAACTGTACGAGTGATTTATATGTAATGTCAAGAAATGTCAATGAATTTTGTTTTATTTCCAATAGATGAGCGATTATAATGCACTTAAAAATCAGCACCTTCTCCACTTACGTACATGATAACACTGATTTCTATGTGAAGGACTGTCTGATTTTCTGTTAAATTATTTTCACCTTATGTTTCAGTGCTTCTCCTGTGCTTTACAGTGAAAACAATGTCCAACACTAGCTACCGTTAGCTTGGAAAATCGTGTAAAACATCAACAAAACAGCCGAATTATGACACAAACTTAACAAAAACGCACGTGAACGCGACACATTGCACCTTTTAAATTAGTTCATACAAATAAGAGAAGAAAATGCAATGGGTTTGCCTGTAATACACACACATCAACAGGCTGCAGAAATATAGGTTATACATGTAGGCTATATAAATAGTCCACAAAATGCAGCCTCCAATATCAGCAGTGAAATAAATCAACACTTTTAACAACATTCTTTATAAAGCCTTGGAAAATTCACCACTAGTCTAAAGCCAATTCATTTACCCTATTAACTATTACCTTTTTCTTTGTGTTTTTTGTTCTGCAGACAGATATTTGTTTGGAATCTTCTGTCAATCCATAGCCGCATTTCTCATCATTGCTCTGTTTATCTAAGACCGTGTATTATCCTTTACTGTGGAAAAAGTATTGATGTGACTCATAGCAAATTATTTTTTCCTTTGTACCTGCACAGGCTTTTGTTGTTTTAAGCATGTTTTTCTTCTCTTGTGTCTGTGCAAATGTTCATGATTGTCTTGCTGTTGCTCCGTCCTCAATGCTCCACACAGATATGTTTTTTTTTTTTTTAAGAATAACATCAAAAGGTTTTGGTTGGTTCTGTTTTTTGTTCTTTGTTTTTCTTCTGTCCTTTGCATGCCGTCTGAAACCTGTCTTTAGCATGCAGCTCATGGGTGATTGGATCATTCATCCTGCATGTCTTCACTTCATCTGTATCTATAGATTTCTCCTCATCTCCACCCTGCTCTTCTTCTCCTCAGGACGCAGACATCCTCTTCTTCCGTGGTTTCAGCTAAAACAACAACTAGAATATGGATGTCAAGCAGGCGTTTTTGACCTTATATTGTTCATTGATCCATTGACATGCCTAATAATTTACCCTATGTTGTGATTTTTTTAATCTCTGCACACGTCATATGATCAATAAGTCAATCATCATTTAAAATTCATATTATTTTTACTTACCTTCAAGATTAATAACCACATGACCACATCTGTGAGGGCCATTGCATAACATCATTCCAAACAATGGCTTAAATCAGGGGTGTCAAATATGTGTCAAAACCAACCCGCCAAAGGGTCCAATCCGGCCCCTGGGATGAATTAGTGAAATAGAAAAATTACACTGAAGATATTAATAATCAAAAGTGTTCGAATAATTTTAGGTCAGACCAATAAAACCCTATTATAATAACCTATAAATAATGAAATCCACATTTTTCCCCTCTTTGTTTTAATGTAAAAAGAAAAACAAAGTTAAATTGCAAAAAAATATTTACATTTACAGACTAGCCTTTTACAAAAAATGTGAACAACCTGAACAAATATGAACAAACAGAAATGTTTCAACAGAATTAAATGTAATTGTACCAATATTTTACCTGTTATTAAATATTTAGTGTGTTTGTAGATCTACTGTGATCTGTATGTTATAATGAACATGTGAAAATGAGGAACTGAGGCCAAATAATGACATAAATTGTAAAAAATTGAACCTTTGTCTTAATAAATTTCTTTTTGTTCATGTTTTTAAAGGATAATTTGTAGATGTAAGCATTTTAATAATACAATTTTTACTTTTTTCATGCTGAAACATAGTAATCACACAAATAATTGTAGATTTTATATCATTTATATATTATTATGTTATTATTTTAATGATCCGACCCTCTTCAGGTCATATTGGGCTGGATGTGGCCCCTGAACTGACATGAGTTTGACCCCCCTGGCTTAAATACTAATTTGAACTCATTATACTCGTGTCTTTGTGCAGGATTAGTTCATTGAGAGGTGGATTCATCTCTTACCACAAATTCTTACAAGCTTTGGATTTGACTGCAGAGAAAATTACGTGTTAACCTTCACAGATTGTCATGTTTTACACCTAAAACACATTGATAGGTGTTATTTACGTACATTCTTCCTCCCATATGATGGTTCTTGGGAGAAAAAAAAGAAGAAAGTGTGAATATCTTAAACCAACTTCTATAATTTGTGGAAGGAGAAGTTATTGACGAATTAATGATTCACTCTAATTATTGGTTGACACATTATACTCACACTTCTGCAATGCAGACTTTATCGTATTTTAAAAATTTGTTGAATGTGATGCAGAGATAAGAGGGGACACCAAAGTGGCCTAAGGCACAGATAAAGGCTAAATCTCAGCTAAGCAGCAAAAACCTGTGAAATTTATCACATCTAAATGGAAATCACAAAAGACAGCTTCATCACGGCTGACTAGAGTAAGGGTACCTGCAGTGGAGGTTTTTTTTTTTTTTTCCACATAAAAAGACTCTTTCACATTAGTTTCCTTACTTTCATCCACCTGCATTATGTGATCGTCTTTCTTTGGAAGGAGACGAAAAAAAGTTGTAAGCGAAGAATTGAATTCATTGAATGGAAAGTCTGGAATAATTTTAGTCTGTGGAGATGCACCAAAGGTTTTCATGTGATGTTTTTGAGTTCTTTCACTAATGTTCCAAACATTAACGTCTTGGACTATCTTTAAATCAAATTAAAGTTGCAATGATTTAGCCTTTACGGCTTTATTTTATACTGTTGTTGCAGTTCTTTACATACTCCTACATTCGACTGGATTCTAAAATATAGTGCAATGTTGACCTTCTGTAGGCTGTGGTGTCCAAGGCCACGAAGAAATGCGATATTTGCCTTGTTATTCACATGTATTCGGCAAATATATTGAACGGCCTGTTATTTTTTATCTCAGTTTTGTGTCTGTCATGGTTGCAATATGTTTACCAGCAGCATTAACGATTGTAGATTTGTGTACCACTGGGTTACTAAAAGAAAATATCACTGCATTTCAAAGGGATGCGTGAAGAAGTTTTAAAAAATAGCATTCTACAAATGATATTAACTGGCATTAACTAAGGCCTTGAGGTTGGTATTGTGAGCCTCTTTTCAGCATGCTGGATTCAAGAGGCTTGGGTTCCCCTGTTTTTTTCCTGTCTGAATATACAGCTCTGTTGTGTTGTCATTTACTGACCTCACCACATGACTGTTGAATGAATAGTCTGTGGTAAATAATGGTGCTGAGGTGACTCGCTGGTTCTAAGGCTGGATTTCCCAAGTAAACAAGCAGGTAGCAGGTATTTGTTCTTGCTACATGACCACAGTGAATTGAACCAACGCAGCCTGTGGATGAGCGCGTACACGTCTGAAGTTTAACTGTACTGTACCGTGCTGTACTGTAAATCTCTGGGACATGTTTATGCCCTGAGGGATCAATAAGAACATATCAGACTAACATAACATTGTTCTGTCTGAAACTGTGTCCACGAATAAAACCTTGAATACAGATTTCAGTCTCTTGTATGTTGTGTAATTTCAAAGACAAAGTATGTGCTCTGTGTTTTAGGTCAGTTTGCGAACTAAGACAAGGTGACAGTTCATCTTTGAAACGACATCACGGAGGTTAAGTGGCCTGATTCTCTTTGTCATCATCTCTCATTGTGCCTCTGTCTATACCTGACATAGATATGCTCAGGCTTATATAACACGTTAGTATTTTCCTACACTAAATTAAGTACGAAACAAGAATGGAAAAGGTCAGAAATTAGGCTGACTGGGTTTGAAGCTTCAGTTTCCTGAACGAATGTGTGCCTTTCCTCATCTATAAGTATACACTGAATGTTGCATGACACTAATTGTCAGCCTTAAAGCATTCCTGCTGCATATCAGTGAACTTGAACGGTTAAAATTAATTAAGGTCTTCATATGCACTTCATGCTCGATCTGAATATTTTATGCAAGCTGTGAGTGTGAGTGCATAGAAATATGCCTGTTTATTAGACTCCTACAAATGAGCATCTTTGTCAGACATGAACCACATGTCAGCAACACTCATTTGGTCATTTGATTTAAGTTTTGTTTGAGTTATGACTGAATGCAAGTTATCTCTGGTTCTTTTTAGAATCCAGCAAAAAAAAAAAAAATGGGTGGAATTAGTCATGTCTTTTAGGATGAAAAAAACTAAATTAAGCGCATGTAACTCAATTGACTTAAAAGCAAGAAAATGTGCAAAATGTAGTATATACATTTGAATATCAGCGGTATATTATATTATTGTATGTATTAAGTTTGTTTAGCATTAAGGATGTAGAATGGTAAACTTTTTAGCCTTGCAATAAGACTAATAATTGGAATTTGTAGTAGTGTCATTGAGAGTTTACTATATATATCCCTGTAGTATCACTGTTTTCTAACATCATCCTCATACCTTGAATGCTTTTTATACGTTCACCACAGAAAGAACTATCTTTTAACCTATATCATACATAGGAGCCTATTGAAACAAAACAAGTTTATTTCAAAGGTTTTCAGAATTTCTCATTTAAGTTGTTTTCTGAATGTAGAAATCACATTCATCTTCTCCTTCCTTAACTCTACAATTTTGTTCTGAAACATGATTCTTGTGTTTGTTTTGGGATTTTTCTTTTACTATAAAAATAACTGAGGAGAGAGATGTTTCTCTTGAGTAATTATGTCCAACTAAGTGCAGCGTGCTGCTTAAAATCATACCTTAGGAATAACATATCAGATGGTGGACTAATATATGCAGATATGTAATGCCACATACATATAGAAAGAACTCTTTGGATAAAGTGCATGTGTACCCCTTAATCAAAAGACTTAATTTAATACAACACAATGGGGTCTTTTTCCTGAGCACTGACTTTTTTTTAAATTATTATTATTCTGAGTGAATGATGCTGAAAGTTTTCAACATGAGCAGAAATCCTACAAAAACACAAACGAACTGGCAAAGTCCAAAAGGTTTTTCTTTTAAAGAATTGCAAATGAATGGTCAGAAATTGGCACCTTGTGCACATTTAGAGTATAGAGTGGATAACACTAAAAAGGTCTATATATATGTGACATACGGTACTGTGCAGCTTCTATAAATCAATATATTGTGTCCTCCCTTTAACCCTGATTGTTTGGATAATATGAGATTTATTGCATTAATTTTCTGACATTTTACACTAGGTTTCATTCAACACATGTCAGATGTTTATAATTCTTCGTGCTGCTTCGTGTCATGGGCACAGGGGTCACATTAAATCGTAACTTTAACCTTATACTTTTATGGCTGCGCACATATTTCCTGTATTTCCTTTATATATCTGAAGAAAAGAGAATGAGAAATAAATATGTATGATTCATTTCAACTCCTGCTGAAGGTGAGCTAGGAGGTCAATACCGTACTGTATTTGGTAAATATATATGTGAAAGCACCACAGAATACCTTAAGACTGGTGTAGTCCATTACCGTCCTTCTTTATTATTCTTTGCATAAAAACAATATTTCCACTGATACTGTAAAGACATAAATAGATGCATGACAAACCACCAGAATACACTCAAAATATCAACCAAAACCTATATCCATGAAAACATTCTGATCAAAATTACACCTGTCACTTTCTAACAAACATTTTCTGTCAAAACAGACTGCTGCTACAGTGTTACTTCCTGTACTATTTGTCTAAATTATGGTGAAATATAATCAGTCTGCAGGGGTTTCTGGGGTGCAGCTATGGCAAAAAGTCTGGTACCATTCAGCCAGAAACAGCCCCCCCCCCCTCTCTCTCTCTGTTGCAGCAGCAGTCATTAAGGCATCTGATGACTTCCCTGCCCAAACCAGGACCTATTTTCTGTTCGTCAATGATGATTACTCAAATTTGGCCACAAGCTTCCTTGCCTGTTTTGTGAAAGGCTTTCCCATTCATTATTATCTATGTGAGGAAACTCCTATTTTGGGACTGTGCCTCAGTACAAAGACACGTGTTATTGCCTTGTCTGTGCCTTATACACAAACCAATTCAACAACAGGTGTGAGAGGAAATGCTTTTTTTCCCCCCCACTCTGCAGAAGGATGTTACGTTTGGAGTGTGTGGGGTAAGTGTGAGAGAACAAAAGTCGCTGGCAAGGGGGCATTCAGCCTGCAGGAGGGTTTCCTCACTCCTTCCTCCAGTGAAGTGAAGCAGCAGAATGTTAAAGCACGGTGCATGCACTGAAAACCATTCATGTAAAATCTTAAAGTGTACTCCAAGAAAAGATTAAAGTTGAAGCTCTGGCGTTCTAAGGTGTGACTTGAATTGGGGAGGATGATAATGGCAAGGCAGATGAAGCCTTATTAATGGTATGTTGATTTGTAATGGTTTTTCTTTAATCTCTTTGATACCTTTCATTTGAGAGGTGGGATGCTTGGCCTTGCCATCAGCAATATTATATATATATTTATTTAAACATCATGCTTCAATCCCCTTGAAGGATGTTTTATGTAAAATATGCTTTTTGTACCCCGCAAAGACATTTAATCAAGATTAACCTTGGTATTTTAGTAGCCAGTGGTCTAGCTTTGTGAGGGTTCATAATGGAAGAAAATTAAGCATTACTTTGCTGAGGATCTGCTCTTGTGGAAAAATTATTATTATTTATTGGAAGAATTTTTGGCAGGTTTTTAACGAACTTGGAGACCTGCATGGCATTTCTACTTTCTTTATCATGAGCCAGGCTTATGGCTCTGAACTTAAGTTATTTTTCTGTTGAATATGTTTTGTAAATGCTGTTAAAATGTTTTTAGTTGTACGTGTATGAATTCTGTCTTCCTGATAACAGGATTATATAAAAAGTACAGCTCAGACTTTCATGAAACTTGAAAGGTGGGACTGGGATCAAAGATGAACCCTTTAATCCCCCCCTTTTATTCCTTCACTATAGCCTATACATTTTTTTTAATGTTTATTCTGGTTTTCTTTTTTATTCAACATTATTGTCAGACAGTTTTATATGTAATGTCTTTCCAGATATAAATTCAGTACTTGTTGACCCATACTAACCCTGATTCCATTCATTCTGCAAAATTAATTCCAACTTTGCTGTTTCTCTATATGATTAAATGCAACCTAATTAAGGCTAACTAATAAATATTTAACGGTTATCACTGAGCTTTATTTCCATCGTGTTTTAATTTAAGATTTATTTTTTCTCACTAAAGTCTTTGCGCCGCAGATTCGTGCGGCCCGGTTAGAAAACATATCCTCTCCTATATCCACATCCTATATGTCAGTCAAATAAAAATTATCTCTGTTATTGTGCAGAATACTTCACCTTTTCTGAAATACTTTAATCAGTAGGCTACTTATAGTAGCCATTAGCCTTGTGGAAATGTGGCAGCGGGGGAGCACTGCTCTTGTGAATGTTCATTCATGGTTTTCAGAGCATGGCAGACTCGAGTATCCTCACATTGTCCTCTAAAAAAGTGCGGAGAAAATAGTTTTCTTGGGTGGTCCGACTCATTAATACACTCCGCACTTCTTGATTTACGGCTCACAGTTCAACTGCTGCCAATTAACGTGAAAATACACAAAAAGGAAACTCCAGAAAAGGGGAGGAGGCGGCCACGGAGTTTCTTCCTGTTGGCACAAAACTGAGTCAGGATGAACCTGCCCTCCACATCAAGGTAGGACACCATAAACTTCCACACTTTGACATGATTCACATGTTACCTGTATTTGTAGCAGAAGCGCGTTTTTTCCAGCGTTTATCCACGTCCAGGCCTCATCCAGACGCGTCACATTCACTAAACCAACGCCGCGATTTTGACCAGTTTTGTCCCTTTTTTTTTTTTTGGTTTTGGACATATCCTACTTCACACAAACACAAATTAAATATATATATATATATATATATATATATATATCTGCCAGCACATTCATTCGCAGGGTCAACCTGCTTGAATTTGAATGGGAAACAGGAAAATCACACCACCACAGCCTTTATGTTGCATTCAATGAGTGGCGCAAACATAAATGCTGCAGCACTTTAGTTTTAACTTCAAGAGGTCCTTTTCAATCTTTATCTTAATGTAGATTTGTAGATTTAACTACCAAAAGAATATTCTAGCACTTATCGGTCATTCGCTCTTTCGTTGTCAGATTTATATATTCGTCATTTCAAGAAAATACCTCCGACCCCTCACTTAGAATTCACCAAGAAAATCATTGGGTTGAGTGAAGTCAAAAATAATGTGAGTTGTGGCTTTTTGATGAATAGGGTTTAGTTCTTTATTTCCACTTTACCATGCTTCTTATTTCTACATTTGGGTTGCATTCATGTCCTCCTGTGGTGTGGGACTTTATGCATTTCACCTTTGGTGTAAATTAAATAATTTTAGAAGATAAACAGGAGAAACTGCTATTAATAATCCACCCATTTTATTTTATTTTTCATTCCAAAATCCAGTCACCCTGAAGCAAATCATCAAAGCAAACTATTATCAAAAAATATTTGCAGCTATTTCAGTCATTATCCATATCATAATTCGGTTTTATGTGGATTTAAAGAAGCTCCAAAGGCATTTCAGAGGGTTACTTAAGATAAATATGTAGATTCATAATGAGGTCCCAGATTACTGTAGACCTCAGTTCTTCAAATTCCTAGTCTATTTGTCACTAGTTTTCATGTTTTTTTGTTTTTTTTCTTAGATTCATCTATGAATGTTGGTTTCTGCTTTGCATTTCTTAGGGTGTTGTGAATCGGTGGCTTTAATTATTTGCTTTTGTTTTTTGTCTGTAATCAGCAGCTGCCTGTTGAGGTCATGCACTGTTGCATGGTATCCTGTGACCTTGTCAAAAGCAATCACCGTGGCAACACACGGCTATAGTTTTCCTTTCATTTTAAGACATAATCTCTTTAATTGGTGTCAAAGTTGTGGTGCTTATGGTGAAAGTCCTGAAAATACACACAAACACACACATAGAGACACACTTGTTGACACTTAAAAAAAAAAAAAAAAAAAAAAAAAAGGAAATGGGGGGGAAAAAATTAAAACAAATGAAATGGGGCTTCATCAATGTGTTGGAAGTTCTATAGCGAGAGGAGAGGTGTGACCGTGGGCCCTCTAGCCACTCCACTCTGACAGAACCCTTGGACTTTAAGTCAGTCCCATGTGACCCTCAGACCTCTCCTTTTTACACCTGCTCAGTCCCTTCAACACACACCAAGAAAGATGACATTGAAGTATCTTTTCTGAATCTCACTTGGCACAGATGTATCACACAAATGTATCTGATTTATACAGAGAGATGAATCATCACTAGACGCACTGCCTTTTATGGTATCTTTAATATACCTTAAAAGGTAGTCTTAGTCCAGCCAGAGTAACGTTGCAAATTATTGGGAATTGCAATATTGAATTTAGAAGCTATTTGCATCATTGTGATGATGTTCTCATATATAAATCAAAGCATTAGCCAAAAACATTTGCTCCCATTTTACATTTGATTGCATTCATTGAAGAGGTTTTCAATTGAAATTACAGAAAATGTACTATTTCACAATTTCCACTCCGTTTCTTTGGTGCACTGAGATCAGTCATTCGTGCTATAAATTTAATAAACTTTTTTTAGAAGCTGCTTTATAGAGGTGTTGATTCATGTTTGATTATTTTGGGGACTGTAGTTTGTGGCACTTTTGAATACACTGCCTTAAACTGACAGGCATCTCTGATATTTTGTTCTCCGTCTTTATGTCTGCTCAATACCTCTGATATCTCATTATGAGGCTATACAAATAGCAGAAGGTTTAAGGTGCGCTTAATAAAATGAGGATATAAAAGTACATTCTCTGATTTTTGTGTGATTTAGCTGCTGCAGAACAAATATTTTCCACATTCATTCACAAATGTAGATAATTGGCAGGTAAATGTTCAGCTCCAGGTACTGAAAACATTTAGGACAATGTTCTCTTCAGCCACATATGTAATGCCATAAATTCCGTAAAAGCTGTTAAGACTCAATGACATGAGATGGATCAGAAATCATTATGTTGCACCTACAGATAAAGGTGTAGTGGTTCACTGTCAAGGTCATGTGACCTGACCTTTGCTGTGGAACGTGTACTTGAATGTCAGTGAGCAGAGGTCGGGTTTGTTTTTTCTCACCTATGACCTCTCAGTGGAGTCATGCTTTATTGAGGGCTTTTCTGGAGACGATTGTGACTGAAGCCTGGCATAAACCAATTAAATCACTGAATAGCTATCCACACGGAGGGTGATGGTAAACCTTGAGGATTTCAAAGACACCATCGGCCTTTAACGTAAATTATATGTAACATACCAGATGTCAGAAGAATCAAACAAAAGGCACCAGTAAGCTGGTTAAAGATGCCACAGAATTTGGTTTTTAGTGTAGCTCAGCTTTGTCATCAGTGATTAAACCATTAAACTGTGGGTATATTTTTCTTTATCTCTGGCTCCGACGTTCACCTGACTGTTCCTCACCTTTGCCATCGCAAAGAACTGAGTACCAGAAGGGGAAAGGCAGATGAATACAGAAAATACACATTTATAAAACGGGAAATTGGGGGCTAAAAAGTGCAAATAATCACTGGATGTGAATGTGTCCATTGAAGCACTCTTTTGGGTGCTAGTCCGATGCTCCCACTAATGGTCTGATTCACTGAAGTAGCACCAGGAATGCTAACCTTCTCAATGCTTCACAACTCCGGGCAAGCATGGCAGCGCTCCCATTTGTGGATGTGTGTGTGCGCCTCACTGTCATTATCCTTTCTCCAGTAAAAAAAAAAAAAGAAAAAAACCCTCATTCTGGAATATTCTCCCATCCTGTAATGAACGGGGACTACATATTTATGTTTTTGCCAGAGAACACTTGAAACACAAGAGGGGTTAGAGTAAAGAGTGGGGAGGTCTTTGGACCATTTTCAATATTTCCCCCTGGTGCCCCATAGGGCAAGTGAGGGGTTGCTTCTTTACAATAATCAGGTGACCAAGGAAGAATAGTGTGGCCTTAACAAGCCCAAATTAAAAAAGAACATCATTTTCATTATGCAGTCAAACACAATTACAAGCTAATGTTTTCTCTGTGGAGCTGCCCCTGCTTTCAGGGTCTTTGTCCGTCGCTCCTTAGTGTGTGCAGAGAAAGGCCCCGGTGGTCAATGGGCAGCTGAGTGGCGTGTTCAGCGGAGGCCCACATCCTTAGCCCCCAGCGCAGAATGCGTTTTGTTAGAGGAGCAGCCATACATTCTGAGCAGATTTGTTGAATTAGAGAGCGCAGCAGGAGACGGGGAAGCGGGGGGTAAGTGATGGGGAGGACTTGTTGCTAGGTGACTGACATACAACTGCAGCATGCCAGTTTTCAGAGCTTGGCACTCCTTCTCTGTTTTCCCTTTTTTTTTTTGTTTTGTTTTCCTTCTTATCAACCCCCTCCTCCCTGCTCCACCCTCCCATCAATTCACTTGTCTAGGTCTCCTTGTTGTTGAAGTGCAGATAATAAAATGAAGAGAAAATAGACAAAACACGGTGAATCATGGAGGACTCTACAGTACACCTCTAGCACCAACTAAGAACCTAGTCATCAGCTTTTCAACTGTGTCGATACTTAAAAACCGTACTACTAAGTGTTGTGGGAAAAAAGAAACGCTTTTATGAGGAAAGTAAAGGTAGATTCCCTCTTTTTAATGTGCTAGTTCGTATAGAATCTGACATAAAGCATTAGCCTCATGGAGACATTTTGTGCCATCAGCAAAAAAAAAAAAAAGTGTTTTCCTAGAGCTGCAAAGTGACACACAAGGACAGCCAGGATTTCTCTGAGCCCTCATTTACCCGCAGGCATCGCTGCATGGAAGATTTACCATTTGAAACATCACCATGGTCAAAAATGAATATAAATCACAATCGTAGGTACTGATCAACTCCATATACCAAACATTATTTAATCAATAATTAAAGTAAATATGGGGGTTATTTAAATTTTTTTCCCCTGACAGATTTATTGAATTTTCCTTAGCAAACACTTCCTTCAGTGCGTCCATCATTAGCTGAGTATGTCATCCATCTCCTGATTTAGCAGTTTGACCACTTACCTTGTCAATCCCATCAGTGCATGTCAAGCACTTCGGCTCACTGCAGCCACACTGTGCTTTTTCAGAAAAAGAAGAGACTGTAAAGCGTTTAACATTCATAATCTGAAAGGTTTCTGAAACATCATCATCGTCTTTACATTGAAATTCACAAAGCAAATCTACCCATCACGTAACCGCCTCATGCATGATAGTTGATGCATTTTATTGTATTTTTTAGGTATATATGTACTTCTTTGACATTACAAATACAACATAAAAAGCAGCTGCTGGTGCTGCTGATTGTGGAGAGGCATTACCCGCACACTTCGTCTGTCTTTTTGTCTGAAAAGCTATTATACTTTCAAACTCGGACTTTTTTTTTTCCGGTTATCTTTGAACATCATGTATTCATTCCATGCCAGCGTACGGTGTAGTGATTCAGGGTCATCTGGATTTTTGATTTCCCCCTCAGTGTCGAATTTATTTTCAAGCTCTGTCTGAAGGTCAAAACCAAATACACCCAAACTAAAAACCCATTGTCGATCTGTTTCTCCACCTCGTGCCTCCCTATTCCCTTTCACCAAGAAAGCATCTTTCATTCTTTGTGCTGCCGGGGGCTTATGAGACTATCAGGGCACACCTGTGCCCTAAGGAAAATTCCCCTGCTCTCTCTAAAGCTGTATTATTCAGCACAAGGCCATGACAGTCAGTGTTTCTAAAAGCATTTGGAAGATTGTAAATGGTGATGCTAAAAACTGTCAGGAGCCCACCAAGGCACTGAAAAGGAAGATACTATGTACAATAGCTTATAGGTGGAAGGCCAACAAACGGTTTGAAAGATATTGGCATCACATTTGATAGGAAATTAGCTAAAAACATAAATGAAAAACAGCTTCCATAGTCTGTGAGGGTGAAAAGAAGCATATAATGTTACTATATAATGTCTTTAAATAACAGGATTTGTAAAAATGTGACCTTGAAAGATAATTTACTGATGTCTTATCTGGACAGGGCTGATTTTTTCTTTTTCTATCTTTTATTTCTTTTAACTCCACCTGTTGAATTGACATTTGTATATTCTATAATAAAAATGAGTTTTAATAGTAATAATAATGATAATAATAATAGCAGCATTAATAGATAATTTAGTTAAAGCATTTTTTTAGGCTTATTTTATGTTGTTTTTTTCTTGGTCAGAAATTGTTGACCACGACAAGTGAAATATTCAATATCTGTCGAGGTCTATTTTAGATATAACAGTGAAATAAATTTCATGTGATTATTTTAGACTTAAACATAATTATCTGCAGTGACTACCATGTCAATAACAATAATTTGCTCATATTTGACAGATTCCAGCAGTGTTTAATTGTAATTCTGTTAAACTCTGGTGGTGGGGGGTGGCTGTTTCCATTCAGTTCTGATCTGTTTGTGACTCTCTCCCTGTGCATAATAATTATGATTTTGCATCTGGCAAAGACAGCGCACCAGTCAATGATTAGTTGAGCTCAGAACCTGTGGACTTGTGTCTTAACTGATTTGATTTGGAGCCGGTCCCTTCATCTTTTCGTCCTGGCTGTAAACTACTTCCAAACTAAGGCACGGACTCATCTTTTGTCCTTCTCATCCTGCCTGGGTTTTTTTTGGGTTTTTTTTGTGATGTTGTGGTGCTTTCTGCCAAACTGTTTGGCAAGGCTTTAATGCAGAAGTTTATGACTAGTATGCTGGGCTTTGGGTACATTTCTACACTATTCTGAAAATTAAAATGAAGCTTTTATAGCTATTTTCTAAATGTTTTTTCTCCTTTAACTGAAGTGTTAATGGCAGTTTTTGCTGCATCTGAATTAACATCATCATCACCGACTCACATCCAGTACTTTCACTGATCATATTTTTTTACTTTGCTGTGATATTATTTTTTTTTACCTCATTAAAAAATCTGCTTGCTGACTTTGGTGTCTTATGGTTGCTCATTTACATTGACCCGAATCCTCAGCATGTCTGTTAAGCAGAGTGATTTAATCTTCCCTGGCAGGAGCACCCGAAGCATCCTCCCGCTTACCCTCCAAACATGCATTTTTAATCAGTATATTAAGATGTCACATAACAGTCTGAGCTCATCACAAGTGCCACTGGCCTTAGCAGATATGGATTCAGCTATTTAGAGTAGTTTCAGACCCTGGAGTTTGGTTGAATGATGATGTGTAAAATGTATTTTTTCTATACTGAGAATGGCAGAGGAGTTGAAAATGAAATGTCATATTTGTGTCTTTTTGTACGATATGGCTGAATGTAACATTAACTATGCGGAAAGAGAAGAGTAGGGACCAGTGAGGAAATCATTTGACTCATCTTCTCAAGGTCTCTGAAGTCTCCACAGGGCCTTGTCCTTGTGGCACAAGACTGCTGATGCCACGCAGTGCACTGAGAGGGCTGTGCACGGATAAATATTTGAGTACGTGTGAGTGGCGAAAGCGAGATGACTCTCAGCCTGTCAGTTGTGTTTGGAGTCGTGGCATCAAGCGAGGACCTGCTCAGTGACACCGGGTAACTCAAGCAATGACATGAACACATACACATATACTTCCTCTCTTTCTGCCCAACATCGCCTCACTCCCTCACCCCTCCCTGTGTATCAGACGCGCACACGTAGCCCTCTGAGCTACCCCCTGTCAGAGGCATCACCCTCTAGGTACAGTGGTGAGCTATGTGCACACAGTGATCAGGCAGCTCAGCAGCTCTGCCTTCTCCTGCCTCTACCTAGACGACTCCCTTCATCCTAATGAGCTCTGTCAGAATGGCATTTGACATAAGCCGTCAATAAAGCACTGCTGACAGACATTAAGACTCAGTAAAATCCAGGCTATCCCTGGCCTCTGCCCTTTTTGTAGTGGCAGAACTTCCTGCTCCGAGTTGGTGCATCATACGCGTCAGAGTCGTACGTTTAGGTTTTGATCTGATTCAAAAACAACAGATGCTCCTGTTGTATCATATCATGGTTAATTCTATCTGTCAGAAGTGTTGGAACAGTGAGTCACATGATTAAATTAGCTGTTTAATTATGTTTTTGCTGTAGTTGATTTCATAGTGCAGTTATAGATAAATGTAAAATTTAGTTTTCAGTTTTATTCACCCATATCTTATCTGCTTTAATTTTTTTTTCTTGAATGTTTTCGCATCGATTCAGTGGAGACATTTTTGTTGTCGTGAAGTTTTCGGTCATTTTTTTTTTTTTTTGCAATTTGACCTTTTTTTTTTTTTTTTTTTTTTTAACAATGTAATTTGACATACTTCTCCCTAGGGTAGAATTTTGTTGTACAACTACTTTCATTGTGAATTGATTTACTGATGACCATTGTTGTCATAATAATAATATACACAATTAACACACTTAATCATGTTATTTAAAAATAATAGTTTTATTTATGTCATGTATTCATATTCAGCATACACTTCATCTCTTATGTATGTCTGTCCACTTCATGCTATAGAAAATGCATTGCATTTGTCTCAGCTTGTACATCTGAAATTACTTGCATAAAAACTTTAATTGTATTTCACAGAATTATTATTGTTAATTTGATGCCAAATGCAAGGTTACTGATATATATTTAAATATTTAACATGTGGTTTATTGTATATGAAATAATTCTGAGCACAGGTGTGTGAGTTCCTTTATCTATAATGCACTTTTCAAAGATGCTACTTTATATGGAACACCGTGTTTATAAAGAATATCATATCTTTTATCTTGAACTACAGTTCATGGATGGAGATTAATAAACTCAGATTTTTTTAACAACAACTTTATCCAATAAATAGTGTAATAGTGCTGCATTGTACACAGAAGCTCTTCTGCGTGAGCCTCGCTGTGGCTCACAGACTGCTGCTCATCTGAGGTTGGCTCTTAAAACGCTCGGTTAGGAAACAATTTTGCTTTACGGGAAACTAATCAACATAAAGGAAGCTTTCTGATCCTTATAGTATGAGAGTGTAACACAATGAGGTGCTTGGTATTATTCATTCCTCCACAACTAATGGACACAATTCAAGCTGTTTTTATTTTTTCCAGCCCTTTTCTCTCATACTGCCACAAGACGTATGGCAGATTATTACAGCAACACAAACAAATAAACAGACAAAATCAATCCTCTCTGCCTGTTGTACAAGATTCTTTACTACAACACGTTAAATAGCACACGTCATAAAAAGAATATGTGTAAAGGTCATTGCTGAAAAAGCTGCGATATTGCAGACAAAAGAGCAAAGTCTGTCACTAGAAGAGACATTTATTGACAGTAGCCTATGAATATGTGTAGGAGGAGCAGAGGCTCTTAGACAATGTGAAGTGGAGGTGAAGCCCAGGCGACTCGGCTGCAGCGATATGACCTGTGCCCTGGCTCACGCATCATGTAGCTCCGTGGCGCCAGAGGACCTCCTGACCATGATGAGTTTTGACTCCTGTCACCTTTGGGTGTCGTCAAAATCCTTTGACATGAACAAGATTTTTTTTTTTTTCCCTGTTTTGGGGGAGAAGCTTTTCTACGGTCTTAAATGCTCTACGGGTGACCACTGTCTCCATCAGAGAGGACAGAGAGATGAGCACTTTGTGTTGGATTCCAGGTGGAAACAAAACAGAAACAGGTTGTCAGGAGATGAATAATTGGGAAAACTCTATTCATACAGGGTTGTTCCGACAATGTCAATAATGCCATTACAAACTCAGTCAGAAACTTTCAATGTACTTGTATCATAATAGACTTAAAGATTAGGATCTTTGAGATGTTATAGAAAAACAGTGCGTTTACTCTTTTATCAGAAGCCTGATGCATTGTGAAGTGTCTTTGTTAGAGAATAAAATAGAAAATCGGAGACAGACATGGAGTGTGGGTGTCTGCAGATGAAGGTCTAAAGACCAACTATTCAATCAACCCACCTGTTTTGACAGTTTGTCAAAGCTGCACCAATATAATATATTCATGGAAAAGGTTTTGAATTTGTAAAAAAAAAAAAAAAAAAATCTCACACAGTATCCAGACTTGACAACTGGACTGTTGTGTTGAGCATTCAGAAAAACGCCTATTCTGGACAGTTTATATTCATTCACCATTTCCCTTGACAGTTGAATGCAACCGAAAAACAAGGAGATGATTCAAAAGGAAAGCACACCAGTATAACTGTCAATTTCTCCTATGAATTATATGTGGAAAAATCCCTTCTGCTCTGTTCACGTCCAAACATGTACATGAACAGAGGTTTTACTTTACTGTTTGTAATTACCCGATTGGCATTATAGCTCTAACAGCGAAATGCTGCCTCACATACACAATCACTTTGTTGTGCAAGTGCTATAGGTGATGTATGCATTTGTTCATTTGCAATTTTGTCACTATATTGCTTTGCTTCAAATACAAACACTCACAAACAACGGTAATATATAGTGCCGACGTGCAACATGTGCTCTGCCTACTTTCATTTAGCCCTTTATCTAGATAGAAATTGACTGCATTCAAGAGTGGAATGGATGTAATAATTGCATGCACTCTATAACATGCTCTCTAAATGTGTTTACAAAAAAAAAAAGGGGGGGGGGGGTTTCAAGGTATTCCTAATGGCTTTCTGCCAAGGATTTGAGGTTCTCTTTTACAGTGTTGTTTGTTTGTAACATCCAAATGCAGTTCTCTCAATTACTGTACATTTGCGACCTGTAGTGAAGCTGAAACATGGAGATTCTAGGATACAATGAACTTGTGCGACGATGCTGTTGCATTTCGAGGTGAGA
The DNA here is from genome assembly GCA_029822895.1 of Maxillicosta whitleyi. Classification (NCBI taxonomy): domain Eukaryota; kingdom Metazoa; phylum Chordata; class Actinopteri; order Perciformes; family Neosebastidae; genus Maxillicosta; species Maxillicosta whitleyi. Next base: position 8,272,758 of record JAPSES010000105.1, on the reverse strand, counting down.
GATGTTTCATAAAGCTTGGTGTAACATGTGAATGCTGCAGAGATTTACAAAATGGAAAGTCTTTTGAGCAAAGCATAGCGATACTCTTGCTTTTGTACTTCTTTACTATGTATATAAAGGACTGTTCTGTTGGTTAAATGACTCTTTTCACTGGGCAACACTTTGAATATATACTCCAGTCTGAATATTCACTGCCGTTGTCAATCTCGCCTCTGCAAGAGACATTATAGAAAGACATATTCTTTACACTACACAAGTGTGAATTGGCTTAGTAGATAGAAGGTCAAATATCCTGTGCGGTGAATTGTAGTGGTCTGGCTGAGCTGTGTAGTGTATGGTCTGTGCAACAAAAGCTTGGGGGAGGAGTATGTGTGTCAGGGCAGGGTTGGTCATGTGTGTGTGTGCGCCCCCACGCTGACTGCTGCAGTGTATTGGATCTCCTCTAACCCGTGTCAGCAGGGCTCTGTGACTGAAAGGCACTGGATTACGTACACTGGAGGCCAATGGGTCAGTGGATAAGAAGTCTTCTCTGTTACCATAAATCCACAGATTAAACGCAGCGTCGAGAGCTAGTGCTGCCCCGGGGGTAAATGGGTCTGAAAACACAACTCTCGGAGAGCTTTAGCTTAACCCTTCTGTCACCGTAGTGCCACAAGGCAGCGTATCAACGAAGTGACTTCTATTTAAGTCCCCACTGCACGAGGCTGGCCTTTAAATACATCCGGGTCATCTGGGGGTTATGGGGAGTGTTACTGACATGATATCTTAATTGGAAAGTTAATCCGGTGCTAGGACAGCTGACTCTAAGTTAAAACAGTCTGTCGTGTAGGGGGGGATGTCAACAAACACTGAACTTAGGCACTAAAGCAGCCTGCGAACATGCACTGTTATGTTTGCATCCTCCATCTTTGCCAAGCAGAAGTGCCTACCCGCCTTGGGCAAATCGCAGCACACATTAGCATTGTGTGCCACTGTTTTACATCACAGCCTGCCTCCTCTATATGCTGTTAAGTGCCACAAACACAAATCACATGATAGTTACAGTAACAACACTAAGATTATGTGGTTGTTTTTTTTTTTTTTTTTTTTTAGATTTATATTTGAATTCTCCAGTGACATCTTGTGCAGTGAACCTTTTGGGTTTGCATGTTCGCGTACATCTCAGTGGGCTTATGAATATGAAGAGGAGCGATGATGTGGGGGAGGGCAAAAGCAGAAAGAAAGGTAGTGTAGGTTTGTATGGGATAGTGGCAGGATGACTGTTGGTGACAGGCTCTTGTAGCGTCTCGTCTGCTCCACTGATCCTAGGGAATCTGGGTCATTTCCAGCCTGTTCACATGTAACTATTCCCCACTCCTTCCCTCCCGCTGCCCTGGGCAAGCTACGACCCAGCTACATGCTAATGATGACACAAAGTAAATGCACTTGTCTCTTATTGTAAATTGGGAAAAAAGCTGAGAAGTGGTCTTGCAGCAGGGTACACCGGATTCTTTTGACTGCCTTATACTCTTCTTTTTATATTTCTTTTTTGCACCAACATTTTAGTATAAATACAAATGTGAATCTTATATTTGTTTGGTTAGAGCTACAAAAATGCTGCAAAATCCTGCTGATCTTAATATCCTTCACAGTCACTTCTGGCAGTGTTGAATGTTAACACCTGCATGTTCCAATTATGATTACGCTTTCATTATAGTAATTAATATTTAAGCCAAAATTTTTTTTTAAAAAAAGGTCTTTTTACTAGATTTTTGGATGTTTAGTTACACCATAAGATCCCAAGTTGAGTTTGCTGTATTTTTTTTTTTAGCATCATAAGGACTTCTTGTATATAATATGCTGCTTTTAATTCTTTATTTAAAAACCATTGCTAGGTCTAGACATACAGAGGGGTTCAAAGTCAGTCCAGTGTTTATGTTATTCTTTACAATCCACAATCTCTGAAAGATCTTTAAACAGCTTCTCTGTTCAGGGATTTTTTTAAAATTTTTTTTACACAAAATAAATAAGAGGATTAATGATGAAATGAGGAAAACATAGGCAGACATCTGAAAACTGCCAACAGGCCTAATATCGTAGCACTAAAATGTGTTTCGCCTGACAGAGGACTGGCATTGGAATCCATGAGACAAAAGAAGAGGAAAAAACAGACGTGTTTGAATGAGATCTACTGTGTTCCTCTGCTGAATGTGCGGAGATATTGGTGTCAGGAGGCCTAGTATCTCCTGACACAGTGCACTCACAGGAGCCTACACTACCATCACAAGACTTATAATTTTATATCCTCTTATGAATAATGTAAAACGCAGTGGTAGGGTATTTTTAACATTAAAAAATATCATAAATCAGATGAAATCACCTTGAAATAAAATAAAATTCCACATTCGAAGGATTTTCCTATTGACACCTGTTTTATTAGTGTAGCACCACTATGGTTCAATGTGTGGAAAAATTGTGTCAGGACCTTCTTTTTTGTGTTATAAATGTTTAATCGTTGTCTATAAGTCAGACGTGTTGCTTACAGAGCGCAGTCTGCAATTGTTATTTTCAGCCTTCCGTTTAAAAGATCCAAAACTCGCCTATCTTTTATTGATGCGCGCTTCTTGGGGGGGAAAAAAAAGTAGCATCAGTCCTTGTAAATTTAGTTTAGGACGTGCAGCCTGCAGGGATGAAATATTTACAGGCAGCTAAATATTTCAGAGCAGCACCTTGTAGGTCGCCCTCGTACTTTACTTCCCCTGCTGCATCTGATAGAGCTCTTATCCTTTATTTACCAATATTTACTGCTTGGAAGCTTATGATAATGTGATGACTGACAACCTGCCCCAAGAGAAACAACTTCTATCTGTACATAAGTGTTGATCTACATTGGAATTTGGTAAATTCATGTTTGTGGTGCGGCCTGGTAGAGTTTATGTCCAGTATCATTATGTGTAAAAAAATAAAATAAAATATGGCGTCTGGGTTATTAAAATAAATAAACAGAATTATGTGTGATGCTGCGGTCTCCAGTAAACCAGCAAGAGAATGAACAGCTTCCTGTGCAGAAGGCATTTCATAACCCCGCATCGAGTGTATAATTCATGCAAAAAGAGCCCGAAGGGGATTCAGTTCAAGTGTGTGTGTGTGTGTGAAAGCGCGTCCATGATAGACATAGAGAGAGAGGGAGGGAGAGAGTGAGGAGGAGAGGGTTGAAGGGGGGGTATCTGTGAAAATAATATCAGGCTTTTCCGTCAGAATGAACTTTACTACTGTATCCAGCCATGAAATAATCTGACCCGACACTTCAAACCATCTGCGCTATCTATCCGCCCTCTTATTTACTAAATCAGCCTGTGCACAAAACGGAGTGTGTCTGATACTAACGCCGTGTAGCCTGGCAGGGCCACGATAATCCTATATACACAAATACGATGCTTCTCCCTCTGTGGTGTTTTTTTTTTTTTTTTTTATACAGAGCAACCCCTCACTATTGGGAGTGTTTGGAGTAACCTCCTCCATGCGCTGATGTTGTCTAGAGTGATGGATAGTGGTGATGGTGCATCCTATATAAAGCTGTGCAACTTAGGCTGGGGTCTATGGTGCAGAAATTATAACAAGTGTGTGTAAAAAAAAAAAAAAAAAAAAAAAAAAAAAACCAATTAATTATTTTTTTTAACAAAAACATCCAAAACGCATCCTTCAAGTATGCGTAGGCTAATTGTGACTGTGAGGTGCTCAATTTAGTCGTGATTAATGAATAAAAAAAATCTGTCAGGTCTGGAAAATGTGCCAAATTTCGATCGTGTGCATTTTAATTTGAACCGAATCTGGAGCTCTAGTAAAAAATAAATCCAACCCAGATAATTTTCAGCGCGACTTGTCTCCCAAAACACGTGATTGTACGTTGTTATGAAACATTGAGTATTTTTGAAAAGACGTTTGATGTATGGGAATAATATAGGAATCTTATGCGAGTATAATGGGACTATAATAGCCTAAAGTGAACGGGGATGTGGCTTTTTTGTGCGTGTGTGTAAAGCCTGTTTCAAGGGCTCTAAATGGGCACTGAGCTGAGCATGTTTGTCTGCTTCGGCACTTCAGTTTAGGCTATAGACCGAAGAGTCTGTCTTTAACACCGCCCGGCGCACAAAGGAACAGGCTTTTTGGGGCAGCTAAACGTTTGAAGACGCGAATCAAAAAGGTCAAAATGTTTATATTATTTTTGAAAAGGGAGGTGCTGAGATCTCCTTTCCGCCTGATTGGCCGAACTTGACAGTGATTGACGTGCATCCATGGCAACCGGGCAGCCAATCTGCCAAGTCCAATAGGAAATCATCGGAGGGGGCTTGACTGTCTTTTTCTCCCCCTTAAAAAATACATCTCAGCTCCGGCTTTAATTCTTTCGTACTTTCAATCCCAGCCTACCTTGAAAAATACATCGCGGCTCCGGCTTTAATTTTCTTGCACAGTCAGCCCTTTGCCTGCCAAGTTTGACAAGCCCGAGGATGCGGTAACCGGCCCCACACAGCATCGTTCCTCCTCCACGGTGGCATTGGTGTTTGCGTTTTTCACGGCTGGTCAGACGATTGGTTCGGTAAGTTTGGGATTGCCTTGGTTTTTTTTTTTTTTTTTTTTTTTTTTTTTTTTTTTTGGGGTGTCTTGGATTTGCCTTGGCGCACGGAAAGAAGACGCGTAAGAGTCGAGGAGAGAGAGGAGAAAGGAGGGGGAGAGGGAAACACAGGAGAAGCCTCCATGTTTCAACTGCCCATCTTGAATTTCAGCCCCCAGCAGGTCGCCGGGGTCTGCGAGACTCTGGAGGAGAGCGGGGACGTCGAGCGTCTCGGCCGCTTCCTCTGGTCGCTGCCCGTTGCGCCGGCGGCCTGCGAGGTCCTCAACAAAAACGAGTCCGTGCTGAGGGCCCGGGCCGTGGTCGCCTTCCACACCGGTAATTTCCGCGAACTGTACCACATCCTGGAGAACCACAAGTTCACCAAAGAGTCGCACACGAAGCTACAAGCGCTGTGGCTGGAAGCGCACTACCAGGAGGCTGAAAAGCTGCGTGGACGCCCGCTGGGGCCCGTGGACAAATACAGGGTGCGTAAGAAGTTCCCACTACCCAGAACCATTTGGGATGGAGAGCAGAAAACCCACTGCTTCAAGGAGAGAACCCGGCACTTGTTAAGAGAATGGTATTTGCAGGATCCGTACCCGAATCCCAGTAAAAAGAGGGAGCTTGCACAAGCTACTGGACTTACACCCACACAAGTAGGAAACTGGTTCAAAAATCGCAGACAAAGAGACAGAGCAGCGGCTGCGAAGAACAGGTAGGAACCATGCATCTGTGGGATGCTCTCTGACCGCCAAACATTTACTACAGGAAAATAATTCCATGGACAGTCTTGAAAAATGTGGTTCCATTTGTGTATGATGAAAGGTCAAAACCATTCAGTTAAATTTACCATTTTGACATAATTTATCCACAATAACTAACTAATCCTTTTAATTTAAAAAAATATATATAATAACGCCTAATGGTAATTCCTATTGATAGTGCTTGTTATAAAATGCTATTTGGGATAAAAAAAAAAAAAAATACAAAATGATTTTACTCTATTTGTCTTTTACTTTGAAACAAACCTCTGAGAAATTTCTTTTTTTTATCGTTGTAAATTTGTTTATACCTGGAAAAACTACAAGTGTCTTTATTTGTTATTTATTCCTCATTATTTCAATTAATAATTATAGTCCAATATAATTTTAACATTTGAGATGTTAGCACAAGTTGTGGTTTGTTATAAACCTAAAACAGCCTATAAATTCCATGTGGGCAGGCCTATAATATTTATTAGATATTTAATCTTTTTCTGTCTCTGCAATAACTGCTCAAAATCTCCACTCTTCTTTATTATGTTATTTTTTTTAATGTAGGATGTCATGTGTAAATCTAAGTCCAGATTTAAAACGATAAATAAAAGTGTAAAATGGGTAATATTATCTTATGTTGGATTAAAAACAGCAAAACCAGACTAAATAAAAGATGAAACAGCTGCATGTTTTCTATAGGTGCAGTGTTATGGTGTGTTTTTAGTCATGTTTTCCCGTCCCTCTGTGTGTGTGTGTGTGTGTGTGTGTTCCGTCCAGGCTCCAGCAGCAGGTCCTGTCCGGCGGCTCGGTTCGCTCCCTGGCGGACGATGACGGCACGGTGGACCGTCTGGGGAACTCGTCCAGTCCGGAGGCCAGTCTGTCGAGCAAAGCAGCCGCCTCGGCCATCTCCATCACCTCCAGCGACAGTGAATGTGACATCTGACGGGCAGATCAAGGGTGTTGATGAATTAAGGGGATGCGAGTGAAAGACAATCTAATAAAACAAGTCATAGTGCCTGCGTTGAGTAAAAAGAAAACACACACTCACACATACAAACTGGTATTTGACGGCTGCCAAAACACGAGGAGGTCTGCGGCGGACTGCCTGTCTTTATCCTTTAGGCCTATACTTTTGTTATTGTTTGCGTTTTACCCAGGTGTGGATAACTGAATTTAATACGGACGAAGCATATTTCACGGACTAATAATCCAACAACCCGAGATGAAAAGTAAAAGAGAGAGAAAAAAAGAAGAAAATTAAAAGGGGGGAAAAAATGGAAAAGGAGGATGAAGACGTACTGTACATCCGAGCGCCTAACCTGCTGTTCTCTGTGGGTATTTCATGTTGAAAAAGAACTGTGATATTTTTACTTTACTTTCAAAGTTTTATAAATAATGTTTATTTGCCTATTTAAAACGATCTGCTCTGTCTCTTCGAGTTTCATATTCATTTGCTTGGTGTTTTTAATACTTAGCCTACCTTGTACACAGGTGAACCTGTTGAGCATGCGCGCTTTAGTGAAATGTGTTTCAGTAAAAGAAAAAAAAAAAGTAAAGATAACTTAATAAAATAATTGTTGATCAAGAGAGTAAAAGGTTAAGTCTTTTTTTTTATTTTATTTTTTTTTTGCAGTTGTGGGGTAATACAATGAAAATATGAGTAGGATATGTGGAGACTGTTTATATCCTTTTATGATGCCGATAGATTTTTTTTTTTTTTTTAAATAGAGTGAAAACCTACAACACAGTGATATATAGGCTGACACGTTTTTAGAGCGAGGCCTAATTGGCCAACATGCTTTGCGTCCCATAATGCAGGGTGACAGGGAGAGGTCACCGAGAGGCCGACTCACTAACCCGGATGATCTGCGATAGAGATCATGGAGATCAAAACACAGCAGATTGTGGAAATTGGTTTTATTCTGCCTGTGGTGGACGAGAGACAATGAACTGTCGTTTCAAATCGTGCAAGTGTTCATTTTCCCAAGACACCCCGTCTGTAATTTAGTCATGTAGGCCGTGCGCGCGCGGATTCATCTCTTTAATTAACGGCAAGTGGATGCAGTCTCTGTGCGTAAAACAGATTCATGCATTTGGTTGTTTTGCGCGTGCACAATATTCTATTAAATTTTTAGATGTTACAGGAAATGTAGCCTACAATTTATTACACAAGTGTTTTAATTTTAGTTTAGACTACAGGGATGTGTTAAAATCTGCACATCTAAAATACACAAACATGATCAGCCTCGTGCCATTGTATTTGACCGCTTCACTGTAAACTATGTAATTTTTTTATTGTATTAAATCTGGCATGACACTATAGGATCCATTTGGTTGACCCAAATTAGCCTTAAAATAAAATAAAATAAAAATAATAAATGACAAAATACTTTAAACATGTGTTGATAACAAAAGTAAAGAGAGCAATGCTGGCAAAAAAAGTTGCTGACTGAAGGGACAGAAACCTATTTTTCCACCACTTTTCATTTAATTTGGCCACAGTAACTTCTGAAAACCCTTTAAAGGTTGAGCACAACAAAAGCCAAGTCCGAATCTGTATGAACAGAGAGGAAACAAGTCAGTGAAGGCAAACAAATAGGGTTGTGGGCCTTTTTTTTCCCCCTGCATGCTTTTTTTTCAACCCGCGAGGACAAAATGGCTGAATATTTCCGTTTCTATTGAGAAGAAAGACGACAGGGGGACGAGATGAAAAAGTCTTTCTCGCAGTCAATAAGGTTGTCAAACCGGTCAGCGGTAATCAGCGCTAATGATGGGTCTGGGGTCCCCGCTCGGACAAAGGGGCCCCGCCGATGTTTTGTGAAGGGGAAGCGACTGCGGGTCCCTCTGCAAAAGAAAAGACTCCTGTGAGGGGTAGTCTGGGGCCACGGAAATCACAACTTCTCTACCGGGTTGTGTGCGTGCGTGCGTCCGCGTGTGCGCAACGGAGTGCGCTCACGGCTCGGCCTATTAAAAGGATTTAATTACCATCTGATTCTGACTTGTTTACTCTCAGAGCCATATCTCATGGGCCACAATACATAAAGTAGCCTCTTGAATATGCTCTATAGGCGGCTGTAAATGAGTTTGACAGCGACTTCATTTTCTCTGGCATATTGCTGAGGTCGTTGCAGGAATAATTTAATTCGCTTGAAAGGCGCGCGGAAGTTTGAATGGATTATTTTATAAAAGGACAAGTTAAGAGTTGATAGATAGCCCAAGTGGTGTTAACTTACATAAGCAGAGACTCTTGCAACTTAGTTACGATTCCGATGTATTGAAGGTCGGGCTGTAGCCTTGACTGTACATTTATTTTTTAACTTTTATTTTATTGTGATTGACTTTGTCAGCGTTTGTCACCGCAGGTCGTCAGCGTAAATGACAGCAGATCATGACAGTTATGTCTGTTTGAATGGTTTCTATTCCACAATTTCATCTGCACCTGATGGGACATGTGTTACACATATTGCTGTGAATGAATATTACTGAACTGCTTTTTACCAATGCATTCTTTATTAAGTTATTTTTCTTGCTTGTTGGTCGGTCTATTGATACAGCGCCATAAAATTAAACAAAATGACTCCAGATTGAAACTTCGTGATATTATTATTATGCGTAAAATAATGTTAACACTTTGTTGGTATCTGGCCTATATCTTTTGAGTCACATAAAAAACCTGCTTTATATAAATTTTTTTTTTAGCTCAGTTGTTAAGCCATTTTTTTTTCTGTTGTGCTACTTTCTACTCTATTTTGCGTTTTATGTAATAAATCTATATGTAATGTGATACACGAGCGGCCCATGTGGTTGAGGATTCTGTCACTGCTGTTTTTATATCAGAAATTCACGTGAAATCCTACAAAAGATGAAGACGAACAAGGATAAATAAGATAATATTCAGTCTTTGAAACAAATGAAATACGTGTTAAAAATACAATATTAATCATCAGAGCTGTAATTTTATCTATAGGTGCAGGTTTGAAACCTCAATCATATCTACACTGCAGTTTTTGTCTTCATTTGGTTCTTTTTAGACTTTCTGATTATGTTCACTGTCTTCAAAACTTTGGGGGAAAAAAAATCAGAGGGTGATGATAAATAAATAAATAAATAAATAGATTTCTCACCTAAACTAACAATTCAATAAAGGTCTGAAACTGTTATAAAGTCAAAATTCTGCCACATCTTTCACACCTCAGAAAAGCGGGTCCTTTTCAATAGAAATTTTATTGATTTTTTTTTTTTTTTTTTTTTTTAAAGCGCTGTGTTTGTTTTCCACGTAAACTCCTCTTTATCCAGTCTTCAGTTCCAGCAACTTTGTTCAAACCCAGCATCGCTTGTTGTACAAGGTTGAACCAGAACCCTCTGTGTGCTCTTTTGAGGATTTCACCATCAAAATATTTCCCCCTGGGAGCTAAAGAAACACAATAGAGGAAAAAAAAACACGAGTTTTTCTTTCAGTTCATTGTGTAAAGGCCATGAATTTATATAGGCTATAAAAAATTAACCCAGTACTGTCTCCTACTAGTGTTTCCCGGCCCTGGAAATAGGTCCATAACCTTGCTATTTCGATGCTTTTGTGTGAGCTTCATTACATATTATTGTAACCTGGCCGATGTTTTCCTTCCAGAATACGGGGATAAAAATAGAAGAATAAGACACGATCACATTCATAGTGCAATTTTATCCTCTGAAAGCTGCACAGCATCGCCATGATGGAGTGGAGGTGGAAACGGCGTGTTAGTGACGACCCCTGCTGGTGGGGATAATAACTCCAAACATCTATGATTTATGGCGACAGTCACTGTAAAGTTAGGCAGGTTAATAGATTCAGTCGATGGATTTCAGTTCCTTTATCACAGAAAAAACTCAGAAACTGATAATTATTGTCTCAAGTGTTACAAACAGACCATTCGTTTTAGTAAAATCCCATAAAAGCAACAACTAAACCACATCATGAATGCTTTCTAGTATTGAGTTTAGCTATGGTATTACAAAACTATTAAAAATAGATATAGAAATAGAATTAGAATAAAAACCTAAGTGCCAGTTATTAGTTTGTATATACAGTGGGCAGACGCATAAAGATCAAACACTTTATATTCTGGTTCTGGTGAGTTTTACACATCACTTTATGGTGTAAATATCCTCATTTCTGTACACAAAAATACACAATTCCACATTTGGGGACTCAAACTACAAACTTTGTGATCATGAGCGATCGTTCCACTCTTCTGGGCCACAACACACTCACCTGGCATTGTCGGTGGAGGTTAGGAACTGTGCACATTTTGAGCATATCTGCTTAAAAATATCAATCAAATCTATCAAATCTACCTTTTGTTTTAGGTCGTAGGTGTCAAACATGTGGCCAACCAGGGGTCCAGTCCACTTGGAATGAATGCGTGAAATGTAAAAACAGATATTAACAATCATTTTAGTTCAGGTTCCATATTCGGATTCAATCTCAAGTGGATCAGATCAGTCAAATACTATCATAATAACCTATAAATACCAAACTCCAAATTTTTCTCTTTGTAAGTGTAAATATTTTCATGTATGTGCACTATAACAAAAAAAAATTTAATTATCTGAATAAATATAAAGAACCTGAAATGTCTTAAGAAAAGTAAGTGCAATTTTAACAGTAGTCTTTCTGTTACTTAAACATTTTGTGTATTTGTAGATTCACTATTTAAGATATAATGAACATTTGGAAATGATAAGAAGCATAATATTGTTGAAATTACACTTATTTTTTCAGTTTGTTCATGTTATTCACATTGTTTGAAAGGATAATTTGAAGATGTAAACATTTTCATTGTTTAATTTGACTTTTTTCCCCAGCTCCAAAACATAGAAAAAAGTTTGAAGGTGACTTTATCTATATATTATGTTATTTTTCGACTGGTGCAGCCCACTTCTGACCAAATATAGTTGAATGTGGCCCCTGAACAAAACTGAGTTTGACTTCCCTGTTATAGGTAATTACATTCTGCACAAGATTATGTGTTTGCATTAAAAAATACTCAACTTTTATCAAGTGACATCGTCATATTGAAGCCTAAAATTACATTTATTTTCCAACAAAACACTGTTTTATGGTTTTATATATAGGGCAAATGCATATGCTCAAAATACTGAGGCTGAAGAATACCTTGAATGCATCCTGTAGGTCCAGATCCTTGTTGCAGGAGGCCTTTCAACCACACCTCTGGAGCTCATTCACCTAAACTCAGGTTAGTTCATCACTAACCCATGTGATCTGTTTCTAACGACCTTCTATAACAACCTGACCCCAATACTCCACTGATAAGCTTCTTTCCCCCCCCCCTAAATCCCCACATACCTCCCACAGAAAGGTTATCACAAAAAGATGCTTGTTTACACTATTTAACTGGACAGTATTTTTCTATGTTTGCAACAAATTGCGAGAATTTATAAGAATCAGGAATGCACGTTCATTTTCATTGACGTTACTCTGACAATAAAAGACTCATCTTTAACTTTTACAGCCTTGACTTCCAAAGTGGCCCCTGCTTTCTGTTGATTTAACCCAAATGACATGTAAACATAAAAAACACGCACGACTATAATAAACGTTACAAATCTAATTAATTATATATATGTTCAGTTTTCTATAGGAAGGGAAAAATACCATTTATTTGATTATATTTACTCTTGAGGTCAGGGGTTTACATTAACCATTGAAAAGTATGTTCTAACTCAATCTCCTTATCTGAATGTAGACTATATCTTATTCCCATTGCCTCTCTTAGTTACCTATTAACTTTATTCTGATTATGTGAAGCAAAAAAAGAGAGACGATAATGAGGAATTTTTAATTTCAGCTTTTAGTTGATCACATTCTTTGGGGGGTCAAATGTAATTTTCTATGTTAAATTCACTCAAACATCTTGGAAAATGGAATCATGACTTTAGAAATTTCAGATTGACTATTTGTCATTTTGTCATTAGTGTGACACATCCGGAGGTCAAACCAGGCCTATCTTCAGTTGCATTCACAGAAAACTGTAAAGAAATCAGCAAGACTTTAGAAAGAAATAGATTCACTGTCTGGTTTCTTCTTGGGGAAGATTTCCGGATGTTATAGGGTTCATTTGTGCAAAGATTATAGAACAAAAGCTTCTATGATTTGTATGTAACAATGTTGGAGGTAACTGGTACAAAAAGGTCTTCTGTATCATCATATTAAAGATGAAACCAGATCTTATCTTAAATAGAAATGTTTGACCATAATGATCAATATTTAGAGCAGGGGTGTCAAACTCATTTATGTTCAGGGGCCACATTCAACTAAATTTGGTCTGAAGTGGGCCGCACCAGTCAAAAAATAACATAATGTCAAACTCAAACTTATATATGTTTTAGAGCGAAAAAAAAAAAAAAGTCAAATTAAACAATGAAAATGTTTACATCTTCAAACTATCCTTTCAAACAATGTGAATAACATGAACAAACTGAAAAATAAGTAATTTTAACAATATTATGCTAATTATAACTTAAATAGTGGATTCACGAATACACACAGTGTTTAAATAACAGAAAAAATATTGTTAAAATTGCACTTACTTTTCTTAAGACACTTCAGGTTCTTTATATTTATTCAGATTATTTACATTTTTTGTGAAATTATACTTTGTTTTAGCGTAAATACATGAAAATATTTACATTTACAAAGAGAAAAATTTGGAGTTTGGTATTTATAGGTTATTATGATAATATTTGACTGATCTGACTTGAGATTGAATTGGTTTGAATGTGGAACCTGAACAAAAATGATTGTTAGTATCTGTTTTTGCATTTGCACACATTCATTAAAAAGGCCGGACTGGACTCCTTGTCGGACCGGTTTTGGCCCCCAGGCCGCATGTTTCACTCCTGTAGTTTTTCTAACCCCAAGTACACTCACCTGTCCTGGAGAAGAGGGAAAGAGACTGAACTAATACTTTATCAGTAAATAACCACAACACAGACTAAATAAAATAGTCTAAAAATAGTTCTAACAAATCTCGAGTTAAAGATTTTTATGTCATTTATTCTGTGGAAAAACAGTTTAACAATATAAGAAACAAAACTGGTTTATTTTGTTTGTTTTAAAGTGATATTATTTTTTTTTTCTTGGTAAAATCAGAGTTGACTGATGCTAGGCTAGCGAAAGTGAACATAGGTCAGCTAGACGACCACTAAAACAGCCATACCCAGTGCAAAACAAACACCCAAAGCAAATCAGTTATTGTGCCAGGCT
>JAPSES010000105.1:8217708-8245435 GCA_029822895.1 Maxillicosta whitleyi | reverse complement strand
CCTCTCTCCGACACACACCCCTACCCCTCATACAGCCTGTGGTTATGGATACCTGGGACTATCTCACACCCGCCTCCCGTGTGCGGTAAAGCTACCTGCAGGCACCAGACCATGGAAAGGCAATTCAGCCCAGCTCCTCAACTTTGGATTTAGTCCTTATATTACGAGCCATGCACTGATTCTGATGCCAGAGAAAACATTAACGCAGCTGAGGCAGACGGGGCAGGCTCATGCGGGCTACTCTCCATGTTTATTTGCACACGTCAGGACCCTTCCTGCTGTTGATTTAGAGCCACTGCCACTTCAGCCTATGACAAATGAAATGCCCTTTTGATGACTCGGACTCTGTTTGCCATCAGCAGCTGTTGTTACTGGCACCAGCTTGCTCAGCCTGACGTTACCTCCAGCTTTTGTCATGTTGTCTATAGGGTGAAGCCAGGGCACACCTACCACTTGCACTTGTTGCATGGCTGATGAGAGGCGCTGTGGCTTTTACAGCAGATAGATTTATGAATCCAGACTCTCGGAAGCAAGGGATTGGAGCATGATTAAAAGCACTGTCCGAATTTCCGCGTTGGATTGATTTTAGTCTCTTGCACATCCTGAAGGTGACTCTGATAGCCTCCCTCTGTCATGTGGCACACAGCCTGTTTAATCCTTGCTGTGTCTGTGCTCTGCCGGACATGTTGTCATTAGATTAACAGGTATGAGGAGTCACTTTGGTGGCTTTGTGATCACCTGTTTGCTAATTTGTGAATATTTAGCTACACTGGTTGCCAAGAGTTTAAGACACATGCTGCGGTCAGAATTATGCATGATCCGCAGAACCTCCCCAGTGACCTCTGAAATATGGACAATACCGTGAGATCATGCAGTATACTAAACATTTACATTGAAACATAATACGGCAGTACTGGGTTTCATGCAGAAATAAGGTTAAGTAAAGTGTGACAGTTGAAAAATCCCTTTTTACGATCACTATAGGTTAAAAGAAACTGGTCCAGATTTTGTTTTAAGTACAGTGTTCCACACTTTTAGACTACAAATCATCCTGGAGTTGAATATATACTTTACTTTTTCTGCAGGTATTACGTCACAGAAAATTATTCGCACTATACCTGTCTATTTTCCCATACTATACTACTAATATTTATAGTTTAATTGCTGAAATCTTGCAGGATAAACAATTGAAGACATGATCAAATTTGATGCATTATGACAGCACTAACAACATAACTATATCTGGGTTATTTAACATTAGCTTCACCCTAATTAAAGAACATTTAAGTGTTGTTGTTTACATGTGGATCTGCATTAATGATCCACTAATAGACACACTGACACTGACAGATGCCAGTTTGCATAATGAGCACATCCTTACTTCTGTAATTTTTTTGCATGCAACTCTTTTAGACATAATTAAAGAGTGGAATTGCCTTTAAATCATTGCTATAAGATCAGAAATACAGGGAGGAGTAACGCTGACCAAACGCCTGATGGAAGGTCTGCTGAGGACAGGCAGACAGACAGACATATTACTCAAGCAGAGCCATATGGAAAGCTGTAGGTGATAGATGAGGAGCACAGGCCTGGTGTTTTTACTAGACCTGAGAGGCTGAAAAGGAGAGTGAGAGAGAGAGAGAGAGAGAGGCTTCTGGGATGCAGAATACCTCAAGGTCTCTCCACTGAGGCTGCTGGCCGCTCGCTACAGCCCCTGCAATCTTCGCAATCAGGCAGTAATGCTTGCAGCGACTGTTTCAGATTATGCTCAGGAAATCCTCGGTGCTCTCTGCTCAAAACAATTTACCCTGACATGAGCCCAAAGAGTGTGGGGGGTGGGGGACAAGAGAGCTGTCCTCACCAGAAATCTGCTCTCAGGCCACCATAATGTACCCCCAGCATCATCTGAGTTATTATTATTATTATTATTATTATTGTTATTATTGTTGTTATTATTGTTGTTAATTGGTGGGCTTTTCTATTACTCATGATCTCTAAGATAATATAAGCTTAGTTTGTTTATGTATTTAGTTTGCATTTGTTTGTTTTCTTTTTTCTTTTCTTAATCTCAGTTCTTTTTTGCATGTGGGTTGTTTGCCTTTTTTTTTTTTTTTTTTTTTTTGGTCAAAAAATCCAGTGCTGGTAAAGGTTGAGAGGTGGCTCTTTCCCATGGCCCGGAACCGACAGAACAAACTCTCAGAGAGAGCAAAGAAAACACGGCAACAAAAATCCAATGATCCGCAGCACTCGAACTAAAAAAAAAAAAAAAATGACGAAAAAGGAAAAAAATGCCTTTCAACCTAACATGTATTATGAAACAGACACATTATGCTATGGAACCAACGCTGGTCGGTGTGTACACAAACCCTCTTGACAGACAGCTGCTGATGTTGACTCACTTTTGTATAATTAAATTTCCTTCTATGACTGACTGCTTGAATTACATGTTTTGCATTACCACTATTATTGCGAAAAAGAAACAAAAAAACAAAAAAAACAAACAACAAAAACAAACAAAAAAAAAAAAACCTCAGAGCAGGCTTTAATCTATATCCTACTGCATAATTAGTCATGATAGTTTTGATAGAGAGGTATAGTATCCCATCAATGTTGGTTGCTTGGAAGCCATTTTTCATGCGTTCTACATTTTTTTCCAATCTAAAAATATCTACAAATGATTTAAAAAAAAAAATGGAACAAAATATTACGCGTAAATTAAAAGATTCACAATTGAATTGTTTTGCTCCGGTTTTAGGGCCAGGACCTATTGCTGTGACTTAATCTAAATATTCTTTTTTTTTTTTTTTTTTTTTCTTAAAATGCACAAATAACACAGAGACAAATGTATTACTTTTGTTTTATTGGAAACTAATTACCATGACTCTAATGAAAACGTTACCTCTTAGTTTCCATTGCAGGAAGTTGCTATAATTCTTTAGTCATCTTAACAAAATATCATAAATAAGCAAATGGGGAGTCCAGTTAAGTGTTTCGTTGAGTTAAGAGTGTCAAAAAAGGTCCTGGTTTTGTTTTTTTGTTTTTTTTTTAATGTGCAGGAGATCAGGGCACCTCCTGTCAGGGGATATAGGACATTTTAAGCGCATAAAGGATTTTTGTTCTAACCAAATTTAACGACAGACAAGTCAGTCTATATTATAAGGTAGGCTACTATAGTGTTATTTCATACATACTCAATCTGATACACTTATCAGTCTTCTTTTTCTGGTTTTTGTTTTTGCAAAATATTATAATCTCAGCTTCTTTAAGAGCCTAGATCCACAAGACTGGAGGTTAGAGGTCCCAACAAGGAGTCCTGCAGTTGGTGCGGGTGTCCGTGCATGCTGTGGACCGGCTGTGGGGCCCCCAGGCCGGACATGGGGTACGCGGAGGCCCCGGGGTGGTTCATGTTGCCCTGGAGCAAAAGCGCTGAGTTCTGGTCGGGGCTCTGAGGTGGAGAAAACTCGTCCTCCGAGCTGGACATGAGAGACTTTCCTCCGTCCAGCGGGGACAGCTGGTTCTGTTTGTTGCCGCCTGCGTTGTTATTTTCACTGTTTTCTCTGGAAATTAGAACAAGGACACATAATGAAATTAACACCCGGTAGAAGATGGAAATGAATAGATAAACAAGAGTATTATGAGAAGCAGCCATGCACTGTTATTTTATTGGAGCAGCAGAAATAGAATGAACCACGTAGAAAAACAAACCTCACGAAACTAATCGGTGTTATGTGTAGTTTTATTTATATTTTTTTGCTTTATTTTCAGTTATATCAACATGTAAAATCCAATGTGCGTTTACCCGTCTATTTATTCCATTATTACAGTTAAACGTTTTAATAATAGACTACACCAAAACATGTCTTCTCTACACGTGAGACCATCGTGCTTTTGGAGGTTTTTTCCCCCCACAGATTATTAATAAATATTATATTTTCTGTATTACTGACATCGAGATGCGGTGACATTAAATATACTTTAGGTAATAATTCATGATGATAAAAATTAAAAAAGAAAATCCATCATCACCAACGCAGTGCTGCTGTTTTACCACCGCAATGAATTCAGGGTATTTATGAATGTATTCTAAATAATTCTATTAATTAAATCTACCGTATGAAGTTCTTTTTGCAGTTAATCTTTTTCTGTCTGGGTGAATAATGTCAGGTCACTGTGATCCTAACTGCTACTCTTTTTACGCATACTGTGGTGACTCTTAGTCGTTTCTGCTTTATGTTGAAGCCAAGTTTACGTCTGAAAATATGTAAACATAATGTAAATACCCTTCAGTGACACAGATTCCAAGCAGCACCGAGGCTGCGTCAGTTTAACGTACCTCTCTTTGGCCTCTGCGGCTCTGTCCCTCTGCCGTCTGTTTTTGAACCAGTTGCTGACCTGCGTGGTGGTCAGTCCTGTGGCCTCGGCCAGCTCTCTCTTTTCCCGCGGGGACGGATAGGGGTTGTGCGTGTACCACTCTCTCAGGACTCCCCTGGACTTCTCTTTAAAGCAGTAGCTTGTCTCCTCTCCGTCCCATATCGTACGGGGCAGCGGGAATTTCCTCCTCACCCTGTACTTCCCTACAGCTCCGAGCGGCCGTCCGCGCAGCTTCTCCGCCTCCACGTAGTGCGCCTTGAGCCACAGCTGCTGCAGCTTGGGGTGGTTGTGCGGGGAAAATTGGTGACTCTCCAGGATCTTATAGAGCTCTCTGAAGTTCCCCCGATGAAACGCCACCACCGCCTTGGCTTTGAGGACGCTTTCGTTCTTGTGAAGGTGATCACAAGCGGGAAGAGACCACAGGAAGCGGCCGAGCCTCTCCAGGTTTCCTCCCTGTTGCAGCACCTCGCAAACGCATGCCACTTGCTCCTGCGTAAACCCGAATGACGGTAATATAGACATGATGTCCGATCTCACTCCTCCACCTAAAACCTTGTTATCCAACACAAAAACTGCGGTTTATTTTCTCTGTTCAGATTCTTGTCGCGATGCAATCCAGCGCAGTCCGTCCGCGCAGCACAGGCCTATAGGCTATCCACTCCACTCCAGCCCCTGATGCGCGCAGCAGATTGGGATGTTGATTGTTGGGACAATTTGTTCCTGTTGGAGATATGTCAGGCTTAAAGGGAGCCTGTGCGTTTCGGTGATTGGCTCTCCCTCTGCCCTGCACCCTGTACAGCAGAGCAGGACTGAGTTTGCAGCTCCGTTTCCTCCCCAGAGGCAGTGCGTCAGGGGCTGAAATAGGAGCGCTCCCACCTCCCGCCCCCACAGTCCCTCTCCCGCTTCAGCTGAGGGAGCAGAGCAGCACCTAAACACTAATCAATTATTACAGACCTCTTAAAAAGGCGTATTAACATGTTCTGAATATACATCTTCTATAATGGTGGCTCTATAGGATTGGCACTGCAGATTTCCCACGTGGGACAAACCGCACACTGCCTCTCCATACGTTATCAGTAATCATAGCCAGGAGGGGAAAGCCGCAGAAACACAAAGCTTTTTATTTGGGGAAGAAAGTTTAGACTACATTTATTGGCTGCAACATATTAAAACCGACCATGAGCAATATAGGTTGATGTTAACGTAAAAATAATGAAATATGAAATTGTTATGCCAACCTTTTATCACATCTGATTGTTGTTCACGCCCACCACCTTAATTAATGACAGACAGACTGAACATATTGTGTATCCCTACACCTTTCATAGTCTATTAATTACTGAAGCCGTTTATTTTACGAGGTGGTATAATTCTGTAAGTTACTATGATAGCGGTGTGTGTGTGTGTGTGTGTGTGTGTGTGTGTGTGTGTGCCATTACGCACGTCTTTATATGAAAACCTGCTACCTGCCAAACATGTTATGGACCATAGACCACCAGGAGGAAATCAGCCACTTAAGTGTGTGTGTGTGTGTGTGTGTGTGTGTAAGGGAGAAGTGGGAGGGTGATATGAATATGTCACGTGGTCTGTACTTATTTGACAAACATCTTCAGGAAATAATAACCCTATATCACCCATTCAGAAGCATATATACTTTCATTAATTTGGCAAAAATAAAATAACATCAAGGATTGCACATATTGGGATTCACTTTTGTTTTTTTACGCACACATTTTCTGCACGATTAGACTCCTCTTTGCCTGGAATATTGATATTTTACGCACAAAGGTTTGATAACATCACCCTCGCTCCTTTTGTTTCCAACTTCTCCACATCGTCACGTGTTTTTGAAGAGCTGCTCTTAAATTCTTCGCCTGCAGCTCACATTTATATTTCAAGGATTAGATGGGCACCGCACTGGCTCCACTGTTTTCTGTGGGGTGAAACACTAAACCAATCCATTAGTAAATGAGTTCTCTGCGACACTGGTTCTTGGTGGTGCAGTTGTTGGTTTGAGCCATAGATCACATTTCTTTTCTGCACCAGTCTGAAACTGGAGTCGTTTACTCAATATGTTAAGGAACAAGATTTGACCTAGAAAATAATATTTAACCTGAAGAAATTCTTACAAACCTTTTGAGAAAACACAACAAGGGTTTAAGGAGATAATGCTGTAAATCTTTGTTTATGTGGCGACAGCTGAAAAAACAAATCAACTCTGTCTGCAAATATTCATTGACACTTAAATAAACCTTCACTATTTAGCATTTTATATTTGTAAAATGTCCCAAATGACACCATTAATTCAGTCAGTGTTCTTACCATAATCTAAAGGGTGTTTTAGGGTGTTTTCACACTTTTCAACATTTTTTGCATTATTAAAAAAATCTCAACATAATAGATGAATGAGAACTGTTAAATTTCTCCTGAAAGCGTTGCATGCTTCACAAACTGCAAAATTTTGGAAGTGTTAACTGATTGGCTGAGGCACAATCATTACAGTTTTATCTGAAGCTCATTTTAATTATTTAGCATTTCTTGGCAATAAATAAAAGAACATGTCAGGACAGCCACAATAGGTCTACAATTCTGCTTTAATAAAAAAAGAGCAGTATGTGTAACTCTGCAATAAAATATTAGAGGCATTTTATAAATTGAGAGTGTTTCTCTAAATGGGTTATTTGCGCATTTTACGCAGACAGGCGAGGCCGTTTCCATATTGCGCCTTGTGTAAATGTTGACTGGTGTCTTCTTCAGTGGACATCCAGTCTTGCAGGCCACTTGTGCTCGAGGTCTTGCTGCACTTGGGCTGTGTAAAACCTCAGTGCTTCAGTAAATGAGCTGTCTGATGAGCGGCTCTCGGGTTTCTCTAATATCTCTACCACATTGCGCCGCGCCTCCTCCTTTAACCCGAGCAGCCCGGGGGGCGAGATTATTTCAAGATGTGGACTCTCCGCCTCTGCCATGGCCGGTGCTGAGCTCCTTACCCCCGACAAGTAATGCAATACTTAGGTAGGCTATCCCACGTTACTCCCCTCAAACATTCGACAGAGCCTACAGAGAGAAGGATTTCCTTAAGTCACGTCCATGCTTTGCGTAAATTCCTCCAAAAGCATCATTTGTTACCTCTTAAAAACCGCAGCACGAGTCTCTGGAAACCCAAAGCTGTTAAATATTCAGGATGTCCCCAGTTTTAGTCATTATATTCCCGAACAGCCCTAATCAGTGAGAGTGTTTTCATTCTGAGAAAATAAACTTTTCGCCATTTCCCATTAAGATGGTTTAATGGGATCTAGGCCCAATCCAGCTCGTTTTGAGTCCGAGTGATTCCACTTCGTTTTAACTAAATTCAAGATGAAACAACCGAGTATAAATTGACAAATGCAAGAGCCACTTTTCCAGATAGTAATTCCTAACACCTCAAGGTATGGAAAGAAATATGACATGAAACAGTGACACTGGAGTCCAGAAAATAAGAGGAGAAAAAAAAGGGGGGCTCAATCCAAAACACCAGAAAACACTTCATAAAAATGTCATCATCAAAAAGCCCGTATTTCCTATTAGATAGTTTATTTTTTTTTAAGATGGAAGAAAATTTAAACGACCAGTGACTCACTGATCTTATGCGGGAGCAGATGGTTTTCAGTCTATCTAAATCCAGAGTGCTATTTCAGCTGTATGGGCTGGAACAAAGCAGATACTGTTTAAATCAAGTGAGAAATGTCAGATTTGGGGTTTTAGTTTAAGGGGGATTTTGGTGACATTTAATAAGAAACCTCTCAGTGCATTAAAAACAGAAAATGAAAAACAGAAATTAATTAAACAAAAATAAATCAATGAATTATCAGGGTTTTTTTTTACATTGTCTAAAAAAATCACATTAAAAAAACGCCCTTATTAATTTATTTATTGACATTAATTTGTATAATCAGCTGTCTTGTCGTCGTTTCTGAATTCACAAGTCCTAAACGTGGTTTTAATTAAAAGTTGAAGGGGTTTGTTCGAAGATGTGAAAAAAAAGCAGCCCCTTCTCCCAAAACAAAACACAACTGTTGACATGAGTGAGTTAAATGAAATTGGAGCTGCAATTATCAGCTTAACAGAGTTTCCTGTCATGTTGGAAAATTAGACCTGGTACAAGTGCACTGGGGTTACCCCCCATCAAAATCATTACGCATTTCCTCAGAGGGCCACCTCCACAAATATGCAATTACGGCCTCGGTTTTTACAGTGCTCAACTCGGTAAACACGCCCCAGGCATATAGATGCACACATTTGTTTAAGGGAAATTATTTATTTGCTGCAGGGTTGGTATAAGTAAACAAACTAGGCGGTCAGACAAACGCATAAATAACAAAAACGGCGTCCTAATGGTGGCGCGCCTTCATATGTGCCTGCCGGCAGGGAGGGGGCGCCACGACAATGCAATCATCCTGCTTATAATGTAAGTTCAGGTTTAAGGAAAAGGTTTAAACAGATAAGAAGCAGGTGTGTGCGCATGTGTCTGTGTGTGTCCGTGATCTTCGCCGGTCATGTCAGGCCTCATCTGCTCTGCTCATGTTACAAAGTGCTGTTTTTCTCTTTGGGAAATACCGTTTGACCACTGTGGTGTGGACATGATGCTGCCTCCCAGCTGCTGCACCTCTATCCATTTGCGTGTGTGTGCATCCCTCTCAGTCACTAAAACTGTCAAGGTCCTCTATAGCAGTGTCATCTCAGCCTGCGTGTTTCTTGTGTTTTCTGTCCTTGTAGCCCAGAATGAACCAGCGCTGATCCTGTGCTTTCCAACACTTGCAGGTGGAGTGAACATACTTTCAGCAGCAATTATTTTAAGTGGAAGCAAAAGAAAACTGCAGACATTTGTTATCCCACTACAGTGCATATAAACACCACCAACTACTTCCCGCAGACTTTTTTTTGTGCCAGAAAGAAGAGCTTTTCTCCCAGAGCAGGGGCTTGGCCAGTAGTGGTGGGTCTGAATAAGCAGACTGGTACCCGCTGACCCTTGCCCTCTCATTAGTGGGACGTGGAGCTGTGGAGTACCGTGCTCCCCAGGTCATGTTACATATGGCTTGCAGTCTGCTGCGCTGCATTAAATGTCAGCTTTGAAACCATCTGAAAGATCAGAGGTCAGTGTTTTTAATAAGGCCAGAGTTCTGGGGGAGTTCCCTGCTTTTACTGTGCACTCAAGAAAGTTTTATGTTGCATGTTTAAAATTGTGGATAAAATGATCTACTGCTATTACAAAGGCATTAAAAAGTCTCCATTTTCACACATAATTCAAGCAATAAATGTAAATAACTTTGATAAAAACTCTCTATTTGTCCTTCTATCCTCATATAAAAATGCACCGACTGCTTCTTCCCTGTCTAATTTATAGGCACAATACAAAGGTAGAATTTGGAGTTTTCTACAGCCCCCCTCCCCGTGAGACCCACAGACCATGGGCTCCTGCTGCGAATGGGATATTGTTCTGGGCTCCAACAAAGCTGTTTTCACCCTCTTCAATATTACAGGAGGAGTTACCTGATACCTGACAATCAGCTAATCCACTGCCCATGGCGACGAGGTCACCTGTGCACAGGTAACTTTATCCCAGTTGCCTGCCTCTCCCTCCCTTTCCCGCTAGTCTCTCCCATTTTTCTCTCTCTTTCTGTGCCTTCACAGTGAGCAAAGACAAACAGCCTCTGTTTATTTAGGTCATCGGTTAGATCACATATAACTCTTCCAGCCAGTATCCACTGAGAGAACAACGTCTTTAATCCACCACAGACATGCTGCGAATAAAATAAAATCCCCTGCTGTTCATCCATTTGTTAAACTTTGTCTGAATCTTATCTCTCTTCTTGCTGGTTTGGTTGGGTGCCCACTGAGGGAACAAGTATTGGGTGGAAACTCATGAATTCACAGAGGATCCATGCAAGCCAGCAGAGGGGTTTATTTATTTTTTTTCTGTGTGCAGATTGAGTGTTTGTGACTGACAGCTCCTCAGATTCATTCCTCCACATGTTGGAAATAGAGGTAGCCGAGGGAAGCGGAGGGGGGTTTGTTCGGCCTTCGTTCAGGGGAAAAGCCCATTGGATCGGGTTGGACTGTGGGGAGCTGCAGACCCCCCACCCAAAAGGAGCTTTACCTCTGGAAATCTCATTGCTGTTTATTTGAATTACAGGGGCTGAGATGAGAAAAGGAGGGCTAATGAACTCCAGGTTGCCAGGCATGTGCAAACGATCACTGCAGGTTTGCAGAGAGCAGCACCAGGCTTGGTGGATTACTGCATGCCAGCTTTCCCATCCTCCAAGTTCAGCTGCATAGACCAATGTAATATTGGTGAAGGGTATGCTTTTTTTTTTTTTTTATCTGATATAAGCTTAAAATAATTATGGGCATGTTTTTATCAGTGAAATGTCAACGATCAGCTCATAACGTCAGTCATCATGTGAGTTCAGAGGTGGTTGAAAAGAATAAAAAAAATTATCTGTGTATGTTTTTATAAATATAAACTTTTATTGCAGTATGGAGATTTAGAAAAATACATTCACATAATTTCAGATAACAAACATATAATTCAAACTAAGTTTAAAAAAAAAAAAAAAAAATGACCATCAGATTTTCTTTTCACCCATGACTTCTTTTTGGTGTATGACAATAAAGCTCTGAGCATAGTTCTGCTGAAATGTCCTTTCAGATTGATGGGATCATATCGTGAATCTAGACGAAGTAAAATCTTACCACTCTATTCCGACTATAAGAAGATCTGTGATGCACTGATATTTGTGCTTGATGTGTGTTGGCTGTGAGGCTGAAATGTGCTATTATGGTCACGTATGACAGCTAGGAATTAGACTCCTGTTGTGAAAAGCACTGGACACGCTTGACAAATGGGCTCCACATTCTCTTGTCTTTGCCTCATCTGACACCCAACAAATGTGCCGGCAGCAGCAGCAGCGTTGGTGGCGACCGTGGTGGTGGTGGTGGTAAATCTCTCAGGCTGCGGCGTCACTGTCAGAAGCTACGGCGGAGCTGCTTACAGTGTTAATCACGAAGCAAAAGTAAAAGGCACTAGTGTCCAAAAAACCTTATGACTCCATGCAATCCCTCTCCACTTTAAAAGGCAAGACTACACTCTATCCCTTTGTTCCTTATACATTTTAAAGCATTCACACTGCTGTTTGCATCTGGCTTTATATAAAAATATCATTCACGATTACTGACATTTGGAGAGACACGTCAAAATGAAACACAATATAGAATAGCTTCATCACATCTACTTAACGTACTATGAGCTGCAGCGTAATAAACAACACATGATGAACAACATGTGGACCAAAAGCGTGATCTTTGTTTCGTTCATATTTGGGTCTCACGTGTTGCCGGTTGATGATGAGGCTTGAAATAGGAGTCGTCGTTGAAAGAGTGTGTATTTGTCAAGGTGTGTGACGCTGACAGATCCTCCAACATGAAGGCTGTTTGAAACATGTACATTGTAATGTCATCATGGTAGTGCAAATGCCAAAACAGACCAATGCCATGTATATTTTAAGTAGCAGAAAGGCACATATGTCTTTAAGTCTAGTTATGAACACCCACCACGCTAAAACACTACTAGTTCATTTGGTATGATACAGTATAAAGCAGAAACGTAGGGTTTTTGCAGTGACTTGAAAGGCATTTAAAGAATTTAAGGTGCTTACTGAAGGACACT
Organism: Maxillicosta whitleyi; assembly: GCA_029822895.1. Lineage (NCBI taxonomy): Eukaryota > Metazoa > Chordata > Actinopteri > Perciformes > Neosebastidae > Maxillicosta > Maxillicosta whitleyi. Next base: position 8,233,362 of record JAPSES010000105.1, on the reverse strand, counting down.
TTTTCAGCAGCTTTATGTGAATAATGACATATTATTCTCCGTACATGTATACAGTCCTTCAGTAAAGCTGTCGCTGTTTAACTGAGCATTTTCACTGAGACGCTCTCCCTCTTCCCTCCATCCAATGACCTTTTTGGTTTGACCCAGATGACGCATTTAGTTTGGAGGAACATCCTGGTCACATGACTTGAGGCATTCCAGCACCTGCTTCTGCAGATCAAATCCACTCAACAGGAAGTAGCAGGTGTTGTCTATAAAAATGTACATTTAAACATGGCTCAAACACATACAGTGACTTCTTCTATTAGCACGTAACAGTCGTAATGCTTAGTGTTATTATCGAGGCTTTTAAAACATGTCAGGGAATTTTTATTTTTTACGGCAAATTGATAATGCCCACCCACAGGACTTCTCTGACTAGAGTGCATTGTAAAATTCAACTGAACACGACATCTGCAAATAATTTAACATTTAAAAGATATGATGGTAAAAAAAAAAACAAAACAAAAAAAAAAAAACAATCCACACACACTCTCACACTAAAGTAAAAAGATTCACCATATCACTACTTGGGTGGACATGAGTGCTTCTGCAGGGTGATAATGTTGAGGTTAAAGGTCAGCCATGTCCTCGTCCATCTGCACTGTCTGTAGTTTGGCTAGCTCCTTCCCCTCCACAGCCTCCATCTCCCCACAGATCGCTCTCACCATCTCGTTCACGCCTCCCGAGCCCGACCCGTCCACCTTGCTCTCTGAAAGGTTCATGTAATTACTGTTTAAGCCAGAGCCCATCAAGTGTGAGGACGGGGCCCCTCTGACCTCATGGCCCCCTAGGTAGTCTGTGGGCTGGAGGTGGTGGCTGTTTGGGTCCGTTTGGGCCATGAGGGGCGTGCTGACAGTGAGGGTGGTGTACACCTCTGGTTCAGGGCTGGATGAGCTGACGGCTGAGACCTCCGTGTTTGAGGCAGGGCCTTGGCTGGAAGGAACCTCCTCTGAGTTGGGGGTGGTGTAGCTGATCTGACCGCTGGGGTCCAGGTGGAGTCCGTGGTGGTACGAAGAGAAGACGCCCCCTTCCAGAGGCTCCTTCTTGATGGACGGCTGATTGGTGTTGCCCAGGCTGTAGAGGACTGTGCTGTGGTGCAGTGATGACATGGTCATCTTGTCCTGCTGCTGGAACGAGTTGTCACTGGCGGAAGATACTGCTACATTGTTCAAAGGCATGGTACCTGTGGAAATACATCAATAGATCAATACATACAGTATATCTGTCTCCAGTTTCATTAGATCACATCCCCCTGCTGGATGTCACTTCACACAGTATTATATGTTCCAGTTAGAGCAGACTTTGCTGTTGTGTGTCTCATTCACTTTGTGCTTTATGTTTGACCCTGCGGTGCCCCACAAAAACAATTCAAAAGCCCGCCAGGAGCCAACCGAAAGCTGCAAATTTTCTGTTTTCCTTATTATTCATCCTGGTGTACTTTCTCTGTTTTATGTCAGTCTAAGTGCTGTAATGGCTCATTCCCTGTTAGTGCGTTTCATGGCCTCTGATTGTCTGAAACATATTTCCCTCCTCCACTGCTCTGGAGATCAAGAGTGCAATGATGATGAGTGATGGTGACTTCAGAACTGGTTTTATTCTTCTCGGGGGTTTTCTCAGGACCACCTCGTATGTGTGTGTGTAGCATGTGCAGCCCTCCCTGTTTCTTGTGCTCTGTGTTATGTGTAGTATCAGCCCTTTGGGCTATGGCCCAGACGTAGACAAGCCAAGAATAAAGCAGCTCCGATATATTAGATGGACGTAGTAGAGACCTGTTGACAAACCACCAAGGACATGAAGCACTAGAACATTTAAGGAGGGTAAAGGGCATCATTGACTGTCAACTACTATCAAATTGTGAGTCATAGGGAGTAAATATGGTCATATTTTTTCCTACATGAGGTAACACTAGATTACTTTGGTTACCCTAATACAACAATGTTTTATTTAAGCCTTTCCAAGGTCTTAAATGCTGCAATAAGAGACAGCATTTCATTACAGTAAAGTTAGTTAGTTAATTTAACTTACTGTTAAACAAGTTAAATGAAAAAGAATTGACTCACATTTTTTAAAAAGTATAATCTTTATTACTAGACAATATCATCTGAATGAGCTCGACTACTTTATTAATATACAGTTTTAGGTCATGGCTTTATTATAAATATTATTATGGCAGCAATGAATAACAAAGTATGCAAGTTTTAAGTCTTAATAATTGTAGTATCCTCTTCTGTTTTCAGACCCACCTTGTTGTGCGATTGTTGAGGAAGAGGAGGCAGAAGAGAGCTGAAGAGGAGGAAGACCTACGTCGCTGTTGAGTAATGAGCTGCCATCACTGTCTGAGACTCCACTCGGTACCTGGACCAGGCTGTATCCTCCCAGCTGGAGCGCACCTGATGCAGAACTAAACGTCAGCACTGAGGAGCCCCCGTTTTGTGGAGCCATGGTGTGAACCCCCTCTAGTTTCACCTCTGATCCGTTCACACAGCCTGAGTAGGAAGCATACTGCAGGGATGAGTCCTCAGCAGAACTACCCAGTCCTTTTTCCTGTCCTGCCTGCATCTGCATATCAACTCCAGAGCCACCCAGCAGCACCCCTCCGGGTGGCCTCAGAGGGTTGAAGGACAAGGGTTGGATGCCCAGATTCAGTCCGTTGAAGAGGATGTTTCCAGGTGTGTGGAGATAAGAGGAGCCACCATTGTGAAACACGGTGGACGAGGTGTTACTGGTCACTAGACTTCCGTTGTAGAGGCCGCCGCTGTTGGATCCAGGGGGCATCTTGATATCCCCAATCTGTTGGATGACCACCCCAGTGTCCAGAGACCCTGTCTGTAAAGGGAGGGTCCCATGGGTGATCACACCATCTGAGGAGTTAGAGAGCGGTCGAGGAGACAGCTCCTCTTGGCCTTTGCTCGACTCGTCCTCTGTGCTGTGGTTTCCATCAGATTCACTGTGAAAAGAGTGAATTAATGTAAAGTTATACATCATAAAGTGAAAAGAACAGTAAATTACTCTTTAGAAGTTGGGAAAATATAGTTGGAAAACATAAATTGTCTTAATATATATCTATGTTGTATTAATCAGGTTTGGGGTATAAACAGTTACTAATTCAATGAGGTAAAAGGAAATATATATATATTATCTTTCTCTTTCTGTCCTAAAGAAAGACAGTCACATTTTAGCTGTTATGCCGCAGCTTTGAACAGCGTTGTTTTTAAAGTTCTGCGTTGTGAACATAGCATTCTTACCTCATGGAGAGCAGCACTGACAACAACCAACCAGCATCAACAACCGTGCAACCATTTGGCGCAATAAATTCTGGTGTGACAAAATGCCAGCGCTCATGGCGTGAAAAAAACAACTGGCTGAGGGTTTTTATCTGAACGGCCTGCTTCGATTTAAAATAGCGCTTGTATGTTTATATAAGTTCATATTTTCAGTTTCCAATAGGCAACTTAAAAAAAAAGTAGAGAAAACATAAACACTGTTAGGAAATAAACGTTTCTTTCTTTCTTTCTTTCTTTCTTTCTCTTTTCTTTTTTTTTAAAAGAGTGATCCAAACAGCTGCACCCTTCCACCACTAACAGACTGTCTCACCCCCCCCACTTTCATGAGATGAAATAAAGACAGTGGTTGTTACAACTCAGAAGAATCAAGAGTCACGTTTTGCAAGGACATTGTTTAAGAATAACCACAGCGATTTGGAGAGTCTCTATAATGGTGCGTCTGTGTGAGAGACAGAGACAGACAGAGGGGTCACCTCCACCAGGTGCGCCAGCTTTGTTCACTGTGAGGGCAACATGAAAGTCTGTTTGTGTGGAGGATTATGAACTGAAACGCAGGAGCCGGTGGAAGTTCTGAGGGGCTTTTGGTGTTAGAGGGGGAAAAAGTGATTATGAAAAATGATTTATGTGTCGGGACAGGCATGCGCTGCTGTGTTTGTGTCTTAAATTCAGTCCGAGTTCGTGTTTACGCGCAGAAGAAATCGCTCTTTTAAGCCATTCGTCAAACTCACTCTCCTCATTTGTTTCACAGGCAAATGCTTCGGACGTGTGGAAGTTACTGTGTTATTTTGTTGCCTATGGTTTCCATGCCCCTTAGCACCAACACACTTGAAACCGGATCTGAATGGCAACCGCTTCATATTTCAAAACATTAAAAGCGTGCTCCAAATCCTTTTACGCATACTTTTTGGTTTCTTATTCATAAACAGTTAATGATTCCCACTGTAAAGTTAGGCGTGAATCGGTCGGTGCGATAATAAAATAGACAGAGTGGCCTGTAGTCATTCACAAACTGAGTGTGAATGGTTGTAAAGTACAAGGGCAGCCTAGTCCTTCCACAGAGAAAAAGATGATTCTAGTTAGTTTGCGAAAGTCATTCAAACTTTATTTTAACGCCACTGTTACGCACAGAACAATAAGATAAGTGTTTTCATGGTTTTGGGTTATATGTTTGTCTGTGTCCTGTCCCTTCATAGTCTCACCTTTTTGACTGTGCCTCGGACGGGTTTCTGTCTCTCTGTCTTCTGTTTTTAAACCAGTTGCTGACCTGGGTCAAGGAGAGTCCTGTGATCTTGGCGAGATTTCTTTTCTCGGCAGGAGACGGGTACCTATTCTGATTGTACAAATCCTTCAGCGCGTTTCGGGACCTCTCCTTGAAACAATACACCGTCTCCTCGCCGTCCCAGATAGTCCTGGGGAGAGGGTACTTTCTCCGGATTCGGTACTTATCTACGGCGCCCAAGGGTCTTCCCCGCGCCTTCTCCGCCTCGGTGTACCGGGCCTTGTACCACAGATCTTGCAGAAAGGTGTGGTTGGACGGACTGAAACTGTGGTTCTCCAGAATACTGTACAGCTCCTGATACCGAGCCTGATGAAAGGCAACGAGGGCTTGGGCTTTCAGGATGCTTTCGTTGCCGCGTAATAGGTCACTTTGTGGCAAGGACCACAAGAACCTGGCTAGCCGGTCCACATTGCCTCCCTGCTGCAAAGCCTCGCAGACACACGCCACTTGCTCTGGGGAGAAAGCCAGAGAGGAAGCAGCGCTCACCAACAACTCCGTGCGCACCGTGTCCGTGTTTGGAGTTGTGCGCTCCATGGACAACTCCGCCGCGTCCAGCGCCACAAGCTTGATGCACTCCCGCTTATCCACCTCCTTCACATTTTCCCTCTTGATGTCATTTGCTGTTGTGACTTCTCCGGCCGAAGAAGAAGACATTTTTTTTGTTCAAGCCTTCCCTGGTAAAGTCACTCCTCCCAGCTCGATCAGGTTACCTCCTCGCCATGCGAATGCGATCGGATATCTGACAGCAGCTGTAAGTAGATATCTCTCTCCCCTTTTCCTTCCAACGTGACTTTTACTCTGCGGGGACTGGGGCTGGAAGGAGACACACTGGGGTCTATCTGCTGGAGAGCCACGCTATTGGCCGCCGCGGGTCCCATAAGGGAGGAGCAAGCGGGATTCAGACACGAATGTTTGGTTTCCAGCTGTCAGTCATATAACTTCAAGTATATTCCCGTAGCTCACCTGTGCAAGGTGAGTGCTTTTGAAATCGTGGGAACGGGATATCCTTGTTGTCTGTATTGTCGGGAGCTGAGTTGGCTTTATGAAGCCTGCATAAAGCATTAGAACCTTTCCATGTCGAGCCACTGAAATCCAAGGGGGAAATAAGTCCATGGGAATGTGATTCTTAATTCAATCTAAAAATCGATTCTGCAAATTTAAATCATCTCACATAACATTATATTAAATAAGACCCGAGTTTAAGATTAAATTTGTTAGGTATTGGTTATACTCTAGTGAAGTTTTCCCTCTGTGGTCCCCCAGTAAGCGCACACAACTCTCATTTCAGTTTTCTTCATTAATGCCAGAATACAAAATCACCTTAAACAATCATAAAATTTCCCAATTTTGAGTAATAACTATCATGAAAAAGCTGTAATATTTCGAGGTCCTACTGGTGAATGGATTTCAGTGTTGCCAATGTCTCCTAGTGGTCCCTATGAAATCAGACCAAGAATCATAAACCTATAAACAGTATAAGATCAAGTAGTATTATACCATTTTTAGGATCCCATTGCCATAATTATCCGTATCTTTTTATAGCTTTACATCCCTTCAGTGACACACCACATAAATGCGTTGATATCTCTGTCCCTTAAAACAAAAACTATCTATAGACTAGCTGAAGATATTTTGTGCTCCTATATATAGGCTATAGAATTGAATTTAATCTTTAAATAATAACTTTTTTTTTTTTTTTTTTTTTTTTGAAATTTAAAATTGGGATTATTTTTTTAAACCATTACGACCAATTAACCTGACATTATCTTGACATAACTGTTGTAACTGGGTTTCAAAGCCGACAATAACATAATTTATAGTCAAAGTTAATATTGCTAATGAGTAGTCTATTTACATATGTTAATATAAGACACGCTGATCCTTCCTTGTAAACTTATTCATCAAAAAATAACCCTAACTCCTTAGTTATTTATCTCACGAACTAAAGACTTAAAACATAGCTCAAAGCCCTCCAGAATAAGGTCTAAGGCGATAATAAGAAGAAAAAGAAAAAAAGAGTACTCACGGTTTGACCACTACTTATAGGGTTAATATATAGGAACCATTGTCATGAGCCAGTTTCCCGTCGGACCACATTCAACGTAACGTAGCGGTGCTCGTCTTGCTACCTGAGAAGAGAGCGGCTAGTTGTTGACATTCTCTGTAGCTTTTTATTTTATTTTCACAGCAGAAATGGACGACCAAGGCTGTCCGAGATGTAAAACAACCAAATACAGAAATCCGTCGCTGAAGTTGATGGTGAACGTCTGCGGACACACACTGTGAGTATTTACATCTGACTGCACGAAGAGAGGCATAACTGAAGCAAAATCACCCCTAAAAGACCGTTCAACTCGATATTTTGCAGAATAGGACTCTATAGGACTCCTTAAAACAGTCATTAAGGTACAATATAAAACTATGTACGTGGCTGTTAAGCGGTTATTGTTATTTTTAATGGCTGTATATATTTTTTTTTAATTCGTATAGTTCTAGCTAGCTGATAACAGTTTGTTTTGCTAATGCTGCTCGTGCCGATGTAAACTCCAATGTTATTATAATTCATAGAAAATACAGGACCTGTTTATCTCCCAAAACGAATGAAAACAATACTCTTCCTCTATATGACAATCCTGCTGCTCTGTTGTCACATTAGTCCCTTTGCCTGCCCTGTTTTACCCATTTATCCCTTGAATAAATAGTCTTCAGTATAAAATAAGGCCATTTCAGAAAACTTCAAGGTCAGTGCTTGTTTTTGTTTATTGTCTAAGCCTGGTATGACTGCTTTGCACAATGCAAAATGGCGAATATTTCAACTTGGTTTAATTTATCACTCGTGCTCTCTTAATTTTATGGTTTTGACCTCTACTTACAATTCATCTAATTAATAATTTTCCAATAAATGTAAACATGGCAACATGCCAAAGACCGGGATCATACATAGGGCGAATCCAACAGAAAATCCCACTAATTTGAATGGTTAACCTCTGGAGCAGTGGCTGTGAAATTATACTTCCAGGGGTCAAAATTATTAAAATAAGTTTATCATAAAAAACTTATTTTATTTTCATGTAAATCTTGTCCATCACTCTTATAACAATATGAAACAACTAAAAACAAGGGTGTTTTTGCAGTTCTGTTACTAGCATGATTATTTTTCTTTTTGTACACATGAATATTTTAATTTAAATCAGTTATCATAAGCCATGTAATTGCCTTGACGTATTTTATCTCCTGTGCGTTAATATACAACATTTTTAATCAGTTTTGTGTCATCCTCATGTTACCAGTCAATAAGACTATTGTGCTGTGCTTTTCACAAATTTAACCTTGTCAGGTGTTAAAACACCTATGATTTAAATTGATGTGCACATTCCCTATGAGTACCACACAGTTTTAGCCTGATGAGAGCATCTTTTCGACCCTGTCTGTTTATTGACCGTACCATCAGGAAGTGGCTGTGCTTTGTCATCAGGTCAGCAAACTCATAACTCACAGCCACTGTCTGGATGCAGAGGCTACACATAGAAAATTAAAATGATTCTGCAATGAAGCAATTTGGAGGGATGTCCTAGCTTAGGTCACCTTGGATTTGTTCCTCTGAGTCGGTACAATGGTTAATTTATGCATCACTTGGAATCACTCTCCAACTGGAAGAATATTTTCATCAGTGTTGTGTTTGGCATAGTATTTGCCACTAGACATCCTTAAAAGTTGTTAGATACAGGTATGTAGGCCAGTACAGTGACATATGTAGCACGTTATAATTTCCCAGTTACTGCTTTTCATTTTCTGTGGAGAAAAAAAGTTAGTAAAAGTAAGACATAGAATAACAAGTGTATTAGAATAAGTCAATGAACAGTGAATATATGTACATTCACTTTGTTTTGTCAGTTTTAACATTTTTTTTATAGCATTTCTAGGCATTTAAAAATGATCATTAGCTACAGGTAAGATTGTAGTGTTGAATCATTCATTTTCTATGAGTAGCCACTGCGCTGACAAAGCCTCCTGTCCTGATGATGCATTGACTATACTTCTTCACTGTTAGCTCACCTATCAGTTGAAACCTTAAATGGCAGATTTAGTCATTCTATATTGTTATGCCAAATGTATTTGATGTTTTTATTTCTTATTATAACATTATTTGAATGGGTGTTAAAACTTACTGTGGGGGAAATAGGCTACATCTGGAATCTACATGTGTTCTACAAATAGAAAGTACATCAATTGAATTTTTTTTCTTCTTAAGAATCATTCACGGATGCTGTCCTGTGTAAGCAACAATGCTCTGTGGCCTCAGCATTTTTTGACTATGCTGCTGGCTGGCAGGTATTGTAGGTCACAGGCCAGGACAGAGCACTATAGCACCCTGAGATATGACACAGTGCCAGTTCTGTTCTGTCTTGACTTGTGTTTTCATGTGGTTTGTGGATGTACAGAAAAGGTAATGAGCTTTGTGGTGAAAACAAGTGAATCCAGCTCCCATTTGTCAGAAGTGCAGTTTTGCTGTTTCTTGCACATGGAGGAGATGCAGGCAATGTCACCAAAGGGTGGTGGTGGTGGGGAGGCTGCTCTGCTGAGACAGGGGCCTGTTTACCCTCCTATTACCACCCCCTTCTCTGACCTGCTGACAGCTGCAGATGAGGGAGATAGGAGCCTGGAGCTCTGAGTGGGACAGGTGAGAGAGGGAGGAGTGAGGAGCACTCACTCAGCGACAACAGCCCAGGGACACAGGGATGGCAGCTACTAGAGATCTGCCAGCTCACTTTAATGTGTGTATTCTTAGCAGTAGAGTGTGGCCTCAGTGGTCCCTCTTGGACTAGTGACTGCAGAGACACACACTTTGAATGGTGTCATGTAGAGAGGACACACTTCAGAAGAAAGATGGCAAATTGACTCTAAAAGTCTCCTCCCTCCCTTTTAGACATTCACCTCTTTGCTCTGTAGTTACACAGGATTTCCCCTATGGAGACTTCTGTTGTGTGGTCCATTTATGGGGCAGGGGGCAAGCTACGCCCCACTCCTCGTCCTGTGTTGATGAATGGGCTCTTTGTGGGCCTGTGGAAACAAGCTGGATCCCTCCATCTACCTCCATATGGCTAGGCCTATACATCTCCTGTAGCCTGGGGCCACAGTGAACATCTGCCTCTTCTAGTGTTCATAAGAGCAGGGGCTCCTCGTGTTGTGAAGCACCAACTGGACAATGCAGATGTTTCTGTCCATCATAGAACTTTAATTTTCATTTTGTGGCTTATTTTAAGTCACGCTAAACCGACACGCTTGTAACATAGTCCTCCGTGATGCTTCGTATGTGTTGTGTCACAGGTTTGAGTGTCTGTTATGCTTGGCAGGTTGTGCTTGTTTGATTCATATCTGAGACACTGTGAGTAAACATCTAAACTCCATGGTACTGCAGTTTCACCTTTAACTGCCTTTTTTTCATTTTAAATCCTGCTGATGAGGTTAAATGCCTGGTCACTTGCTGATGACGCTTTAAACATCAGATGTGTTTATTTCAAATTTCATCCCAGGTATGATCTGGTTTTTGAAATATCATATCAATCAATTTAAGATTTGAGGGTCTCAGTACAATGTTGCACATATCCATCTTATCCTGGTTTTAACTGGGTTATTATTAATTTTCATACATAGGGGTGTACGAGTAATAATCTTACATTGTGTTTCATGTCAACATGAGATCATCAACAGGATCAAAATCAGTCTAAATCATCAAATTGGAACCTATGTAAACATAGTCCTTGCTCCATCTCTGAGAGTTTTTTTTCTGGGCAGTAGTGTCTTGGAAAGAAATGACTCAACCATACCATTAGTGACGTAGATTGAAAAATCTGCCTTTTTCCTCCCAACTTTTCTATATTTTATTACAAAAACTGTCATCGCTCAAAAGCAGATAGAGACATTTGGAAACCAGATGTCCTCCATTTTTGTGAAGGTGGTCACGAGCGAGAAGGTGAATTCCTGTGGAAATAAAGCTCCACAGAGACTTAATTAAAAGAGTGTACTGTGCAAACGTTTATCCAGGCCCCCCCCACCCCATCAGAGGAGATTTAGAAACATTCCCATTGTCTTTAGTATATACTCATCAGTTGAGTGTGACTGATGGGTAAACGCCTACCTGCATAAAGGTGTGATTAATGGCTACGCTCAGGGTTGTGCCCTCAGGTAGGGTTGCTGGTTGCCAAAGTGCATGAAGCAAACCTTCCTGTTTGAACCCTGCTTTGTCTGACATTCCCCAAGATTATCTACAAAATATTTCTGGCTTTTTGCTCAGTATTGGTCACTGTTTTAGAGATGTTTCTCTTTACTGAAGTGAGAGTTGTGATTCATGGTTGCTAATACCAGGAACCAAAGGCTGCCTGAAAAACTCATCATGACTGAGTTGTACTGCTACATTTTTGTCTTGGAGAGTAATCTTCTCCGTTAAGGAAATTTATAGGGGTTATTTAAATCAGAAGCTGTGATTTGGCTTAAATATGTACATTATAGCTTCCTTATATTTGGCAGGAATGCTAAATGTATTTTCTGGCAGACAAAAAGGATTTGTTTATTTGGTTTTTTTTTTTTAAATTGTTGTATAACTGAATGTTGTTTTTTTTTTTCTACTAACAGTTGAGTTTACAATACTGAAATGTAACAATTTACAATACACTGTACTATTGTCCATCTGTCATTTTTCAGCTCCCCCAAATTACATAAGACTCATTCTTATAATGATAGGCTGCACTGTAATTTACCGAGCTGGAGTTTATCATATTATGCAACGTGGCAGAATAACTGAGGTCTGTTGAAATAACAATAAAGCACATGTTTTTCCAGTGCAGACAGACACTCCACTGATGGGGTGTCAGACTAATTTCCTCTTGTCTGAGAGTGGGAGGCAGCCTAATCGACATTCCAATCATAATCTCAGCCATCTTTGAGCACTCAGAGGAAACATTCATATGCCCCATTATCACCCGCTGGGCTTTATGATTACTTACAGACATTAAAAACACAAATTTGTTCGAAAAAAAAGTGTATTTCAGCAGCCACGTATGCTCCACATATCCTGACTTTCAGCCCAGCCTGAGGAGAGTCACCTCTGAAGACATCCAACTCAGCTCAGAGCATTTTCTATCTTGTCACCTTCTCTTTTCGTAGGTGTGAAAACTGCGTGGAGATGCTGTTTGTGCGCGGCTCTGGCAATTGTGTGCAGTGTGACACGCCACTGAGGAAGAGCAACTTCCGCGTGCAGCTCTTCGAGGACCCTACGGTAGATAAGGAGGTGGAGATACGCAAGAAGGTGCTGAAGATGTGAGTGAATGGAGTCGGGCAGTGCGAGGGGTGCGGCTCTGTGTGTTTATGTGTGATCCCATGCCTCCTCCCACTTCTTAAGTCACCTTTGTCTTTCTCATTACCGTGTTTGTTTTGTAGACAATGAGTCTCCCCGGGGGTGGGGGGCTCAAATGGGAAGGCTCTTTCCCTGCCAGGTTTTTACTTCTCAGCCCGTCCCTGCCTTCTCTCCCCCTCTCATCTGCTCTTTAATAGCTCCTTAATTGACATCTAATGTGTGTCTATTAGGCAGCACATGGACATGCTATTATAAAAAGGTTGATTTAATGGAGGCTATTAATGTCTGTGCATATTTTCTTTCATCAGGTTTTAATATTTGTATCATCAGTTCTGTTCTCCTTCTGCAGATACAACAAAAGAGATTTTGACTTTGCCAGCCTGAGAGAATATAATGACTACCTGGAGCAAGTGGAGGATATAGGTATGAATGGTTGAAAACAAGAGAGATACTTAGAACTGGTGCAAAGATTTCCTCCTCTTCTGTACAGATAAATGTGCAACAGACATTACTGTCAGCCTGTAATGACTAGAAAAGAGCTTCGCTAATACATCTTGATTGATGCACACCATGGGTATTGAGCTCTTAACAAAGGGAAAACTGGAGCCTTGTTTAGATTATAGTTAGGATAGGATTTGGAAGGATTTGTTGACATAGATTCAAACCTCACCACCACCTTAACCTTAAAGTTAGACTTATTAGTGCAGCTTTAACACTTTTCCCGGGGACCCTCTTTTTATGACAATAAAATGTGACTGGATTCACTGTAGGTCTGATCTCAAAACAATATGAATAGCTAATTTTTGCATAGATAAACAAATCTGACCATTTTTATTTAAATGTGCACTATACTTTGTAAGATTATCTTAAATTAGTTATTTTGAACAGATACGTTTGGTAAATCACAGCTTTGTTTTGTTATTCAGTAACTTCAATAACTTGGCTTCTCGCATTTTTGAAGAGCAAGAGGGTTCTGGGTTTGGTTTAATAGTTTGCTCCCTGTCGCATGGTTTCTAGTTTCCCCGATTTTCCAAAATATATTGTCAGGTTAATTCTCTTGTCTTGATCTTGATTAAGGTAGTGGTGTCTGAGTTGGTCCCAGTGCACCGCGTAGCGGCAGCCAACTGCTCCTTGTGGACTAGGATGGGTCAAATGCAAATAATGAATTTCCCTATGCCTACAATTAAAAACAAAACAAAGCTAAACAAAAAGGAGCTTAAAAACAAAAACCTTTCTTGTTGAAAATACACACACCTGAAAAACTCTGAGATCCTATTAATGCATTTACCAGGTGTTAGTTTTTTTATTTCCTCTCTTCATTTAAATACTGTATAAATGACTCAGGCATAAATGCCTTTAGCAGAGTTAACAGGTTCTCATTTTGTTCCTACAACTTCATTTGGTGACGCAGTCAAACCCTCTTGTGTCCCACCTGTGGGTCATGCTCCGGTCTTTGAGAATAAATGTATTTGAGGATACAGTATGTTCCTTTGGTCCATTCCAACACCTCACAGATGATCTATCTCACTTAAGTCAAGAAAAATCTTGACTAACCAGATTTTTTCAGACTGTTCCTTTCCATCAAATGGAATGTTCTGCATGTCATCAGCATCACTTTATGCCCCTTTCCCTGCATTTCTTCTAGATGTATTTGTTATCTTTGGAAACAGTTGGAATAGATTTTAAAATAATGGGTCTGTGGTTTTGCTCAGTGCTTGACTCCACAACATTGGTGTGTTGTAATGGACCTACACAAGATTAAATTGATGAAGTTAACAGTGGTTTGTTTCTTCTTCATTTAGTGTATAACCTGACAAACAACGTTGACGTAGAGAACACCAAGCAGAGGATGGAGCAGTACCAAAGAGAGAACAGAGATGTCATCCAGAGGAACAAGGCTAAGCTTGTATGCAATGACGTCATTAAAAACTGTATTTTCATTAAAAATAGAATTTGTGATACTAGAGGTCATTTAGATTTTTCCTGTTACTCTTCTTATTGAGCCAAGGACCTGATAGCATTTCAAGGCTAATGAGGCACTTGCACTCAGTAGCATTAGTTTTGTAATTTACTTTTTGTTTTACCTACATGTTGCTGTCTCAGACACGAGAACAGGAAGAGCTGGAGGAGCTGCTGTTGTTAGAGCAGCAGGGTAATGAACAACGAAGACTTGAGGTCCTGCAAGAGGAGCAGAGGCAGCTACAAGCCAAAAGGAAGAACAAGCAGGCTCTGCTGGATGAACTGGTGAGACATGCATATTGCATGTTCATGTGTCCATAGAATTAAAACTTTCATGTTGCAAACAGTTGATCAATGTGTAAGCAAACTATGGCAGATGTTCCTGTTTGTACACATATACACATTAATGCACACATTAACACACACACACCCTCAGCCTCAGGGTTCATGGTTGTGACATCATTAAGAGCTTATTACCAGTCATTGTACTGTAGGTTGCATTGTTCTCATTCTGTGATTCCAAAGCCTCTTGGCTCCATTGTGTTGAGCTGCAGGCTTTGGAAGTGATTGTTCCTGCAGAGCAGGCTGCTGAAGGACCATCACAGATAGCAGGCTAAGCTGTGTGTTTGTTTGTTTAAGGCACAGGGCCTGTTGACTGTAGGCAGATGAGATCAGCTCTCACCCCCCCAGGGTGAACTCCTCTGAGCTCTGACATCTGCACATCCCTGTGGTCACAAAACTCACTGAAAAGTAACTTTTTTGAAAGAGGCAATTTATTCATGAAACTACATCATTTGGCATAGATGGTTGGGATCTAAAAATGTCCTTTTCTTGACAAAATGGATATCATTCCATATAAAAGGTAATGTGTACATCAGTGGCAGTAGTTAAATGTATTTATCCTCTGTTAAATCTTTTGTAGCTTTCTTTTAAATTTTACAACACCTCTACATTGTTGTACCTCTGCTGTCCACCCCATCAAAGATGTCCTACCTCTTTACTGAACAACATGTCCAAGCTTGTGTTCTTAGACCTCTGCGCTTGGCAGCACTCCACTGAAGAAATTGAAACGTCCGACCTTGTATTTAATGGAGGTGAAGGCGGCGTAGTGCACTTGAAGCAGCGTCCCCTGCAGTGCCACAGTTTTGTTAATATGGCTTGCATCAATAATGTGGCAGCTAGCCTGAAAGCACCCAATGCTGATGGTTATCCATTTAGACACAGATGTCTGGGGGGGACGACCGTGTGCGTTCCTTACTCTTTCCAAACATACAACAGTTACATAAGGAAGAGGCCTTAACATGTACAAGTGTCAGCTGTTTTGACAAAGTAGAAAAGTTCTTGATGAAGCAAATCGAGGTTAACTTGCTCACAAAAGCCCAAATCCCTGTTCTTTCTACAGGAGCAGTCTCGTGTTCCTGCTGCCATCTTGCTTGCGAAACATAAGGTCCGTGCTGCCCAGCTGGAGACGCAGATAGAGCAGCAGAAACAGGCTGTCAAACCTACCAGTCTATTTTCTACTGGAATCCATATGGTGAGTGCAACACTTTATGAGCTCTCTAACCCCATGCTCACACATATTAAATCAGGGTATCAGCTTCCATGTTTAATGTGGAACCAGTACTTTACATAGTTCTGACTGCACAGTCATTTTTAGTTTTTGCTGCAGTATAAGCACATGAGGAAGTATCATCACATTTATGCGTTTTGTTTTGAATTCAGTCCCTGTAACTGTA
>JAPSES010000105.1:8172341-8205808 GCA_029822895.1 Maxillicosta whitleyi | reverse complement strand
TATATATATATATAGATAGATAGATAGATAGATAGATAGATAGATAGATAGATATTCTCAACTTTTACTACAGAAATTTGACATTATCACTGGAGCCAGAGCTGAAAAGAATAAGATTCATATTGAAAAATGGTTGTTAAAAAAAAAAAGGAGGATTACAGCATTGACAAAACAAATGATTACATTGATGATTACATTTACGGATGTGTTTTGGGCTGAAATCATCCTTCTTTCTTATGTGTCTGTGTTTTGTCTTGCCTGTTGTACATTCCTGCACATTGGCCCAGTAAGGACAATTACCACCCTGTTGTGTTTGGCACAGAAAGTCAGCATCCACTGCTGCCTCGGCGTGCGTCCCTTGGTGATTTTGTGTCTTTCAGCTCAGCCACGGTTGCTTTATTTTCCCATGTGTGTGTGCTCAGACCTGGGCCTGTGTGTGAGGGCGGGTATTCTGAAACCACGGGGCACATGTTATTCGTTTAGTTTGGTTTTCATCAGCTCCCCTCTGTGTTCTGTTGTTTATACTCCCCCCACTACTATTTTCTGCGCTTTCTGTCTTATCTTTTATCTCCCCCTTTGTTTCTGAGTTCCTTTGCTACCATTTAAAATAGTCAGTGTTTGTTTAGACTTCATCTTTTTAATTCCAGGTTTGTTTCATGACTCTTGACTTGCCTTCTGAGTCTGATTAACTATAATGCTGGAGAAAACACAGCGGTCTGACACTGGAAATTCCCCTTTCATGGCAGAGCCCCAAATCGAACTATTCTTCAATGTCCTTAAGAAGCATCATGTTTCTCACTTGATCACCATGGTCAAAGGAATTAAGAAGAAGAATTCAAGCCCTTTGTATCCTGGTTAAAACGTCCTATGATTACAGGTTATGTAGATTGTCAGAAACCTGGTCGGCCTTATATTTTACAGCTTTAACAACTACAAACTTGACATTTAGTGCTTAATGCTGTATGATACTCAACAGATCAACTTGTACAATTAAACAAACTACCACACTGGTATGAGCACCGACGTTTTCAGAAGTATACTTGCTTTATGTGAGCTGGAATGATATTTCTTCATCAACCCCATGCTTTTGTTTCATATAAGGTTATGTTTGTTTCTTCTTGATAGAATTTCCGGTAAGAATAGTTTTTTAGTTGCCAAGACTTTGAACCACTGAAAACATGCTAAGTCATCGTACCATTTATGTGTCTCCACGAAAAACAAGCCGGGCAAAATGTTCATGGTGTCGAGACAAAACTACTATTTCGAAACCAGTCTGTCAAGGCATGGTGGTTGATAATGTTAGAGTCTGATTGACATTAAGCCTCTGCCAAAAATTTTTTTTTTTCCATTTGTGTCGTAGCTGTAGTTTCCCCAAGTGAACTGGATGCTACTCTTGAAACAATGAAGATTATTGTTCTGTGTCAAATGTGTTGTCTCTGTTGTGTTTTTTTCCCCTTTAGAATCAGACGGTGTCTCTTCAGCCTTTGCCCAGAATAGAAGAAGTCCTTTACCATTACAAGCCACTTCAGGTTGAAACATACGGACCGCCAGTGCCAGAACTGGAGCAGCTGAGCCGACTCGGGTACATACAGAACATGTTTTACACAATCATATTCACATACCTGTTAGAGACTATGTATGTAAACTTTTTGAGACCTTTCAGATTGAGGTTATTTTGCTCCTTTCAGTGTATAATTTCCAAACTGAAAAACAAAAAAAAGGGAAGAAGTCATATATTTTCTGCACCCATCTAATAACATTCTAAGCATAGAATAAGCGTAATGTAATTGCAGATATCTTTGTTCTCAAAGATATCTCTGTTTTTCCTAATAGTTCCATAAAATATAATCATACACACTCATATAATATTCTTACTTGCACATTAACATACATATTACATAGTAATATGTCTTTGTCTTTATAAATAGGTCGAAGCTATTATTCAGACATTACAGTGTTTAATTTCAGTAGTTAAGTAATTGACTCATTCATTCATACAGTCAGTCAGTCATTTATCATTTAATTTATCTGATGTTCTGCACAAAGTATAGTATTTAGCTAATTTCCCATTCCTGTTCCCTGGATGGGATTTTCAACTACTAAGTAGAAAAATAGAGATTATTGTAAAATCCATTATATTATGTTTAGATGCATTTGATGGTTTGTAAAATTTAAGGGGTTGACATGCCTTTACGGATAACAATTTGTTCCTGTAAACTTTAGTCTCCATAGAAGTGTAGCATGCTATACTTGTTTGCTGACAAATTAACATTTCTTCTGTAGTTTAAGGCAATGACTGGGTTTTGCAGTCCATTTCTCCTTCTATGTGGTACCAAAGTATGCAATTCCTGTGACTTGACTGCTCTTTTGTAGGAAAATATTAGAAGCCATGAGGCCATAAACTTGGACTAATACCGGATAGACTTAAGTTGTGGGTTTTCTTTGAGTGTTTTAACTCACCACATACTACAGTGTATTGTAAAGTTCTTGGTGTAAGGGCTTAGAAAGCTGCTAGAAAGTCAGTCTTCTTGGGAAACCCGGGCCTGGCTCATCTCACTTGACTCTCTCCTGATTAACTGGGAGAGTGAAACCAAATGAGGGGGAGGAGAGCTGAGAGTGAAAGAGAGAAACAACCATCACCCTGCCACAAGCCGCCATAGTGCCTCTGCAGGAGCATCCATTAACACACACAGGAAGTGCTTTCCCCCCGACAGCCCCTTTGGGCCAATCAATCCACGACGCCGTTGGTCCAGTCCTCACCGAATGCAAGCCATCCATCAGACAGCACAGCGCCCAGCCGTCTGCGCTGCAACAACTTCAACTGGCTGGCACTAAAGCCTGCCCACACACTGAGAACAGCCCGTTTTTATTGGGTGAGAGAAGCAAAAACGAGGTCATATTCTTTTTGGGTGAGCTCATTGACTTTCACTGCTTCACCCTGACTGTAACCTTCATTTGGCTGAGATGTGCGGATTTGAACGTAATGTCAGCATGTTTAGCATGAGGGTTTTCCTGTTTGGTTGTACTTTATTTTTCAGATAAAAGGTGGTATTGACCACAATTACATTTACCTAATTACCTGGAAAAGCATCTACTTAAGGTGAAACATTCCTCTTAACGGGCTGCAGGAGAGTTTAAGCAGAATAACTGGCACTTATTTACATTATGTATTCAGTGAAGTGCTGAGGTCCTACTTCTTTTGGCCAGGCTGATCAATATGCAGATGAAACACATCTCACAATTTTTTGCCGCATGCTGGAGCTCAAGGGAGGGGTGGTGGTGTTTGGAGGTGGTTGGGGGGGCAGTGTCAGCAGTTCAGTGGTCCAGAAGGACCAATGCTGGAGAGGAAGGACTCTGCCACAGAGATAAATGAGGCTCAGTTCAGTGTGGAACACCAGTCCCACTGGTGCAGGCCACAGGCAGTGACACAGACAGCCCAGCACAGACAAACCACAACTCCCAAGATGCAATGTGCTGTTAAGTAAAGCAAGGAATAGTGCTGACACTTCTGCGCAGTTGGCAGTTTGTGTGATTCAGCTAAGTTTGAGGTTTTGTGCATGCAAGCTCAGATAGACGGTGAAGCTTGCACATGCACACTGACGGTGTCCCCTAAACCTGGTATATATTTTGTGTCACGCATACTCAGACTCACCCCTGTTATTGCAATCCCAGCATTTTGGCAACAATGGAAGCTGTGTGATGTGGTAAATATTCACAAGTGTGTGAGCAGAGCAATGAGAATGCAGACAGGGTTGAGAGGGTGAAAAGTGACTCCTCTGTGTAGAGCTGGACTAGATCTCCAATCCTGTGACCTGTGAAGGCAATATGCCTAAATGTGTGAGGAGATATGGATGTGTAAGGGGAGGTGGATGAGGTGAAAGGGTTGTGAGGGGGCAGGTACTTATTTTAAAACATGGCTGTTTGTCTTGGTCAAGGCCCACAGTGACAGCAGCACCACTGGTGATTTATCTTGGACACAGGCATCAAGTGAGACTGAAGAGTTGAGCTCACACACCCCCTCCCTGGTGGCCTCAGGACCTCTGAGGCTGCTCTCTTGCACAGGATGTCCAGTCAACGCAGGACTCACTGGAGCCATGATTTAAAAAAAAAAAAAAAAAAAAGCAGCAATTCAACTTGCTTTTTTCCTTCTGTGTTGCTCTCTTTCTCCTTCTTCTGACTCAGTGTGTCGTTTTCGCCTTGTCCCTTTGCCCCCCAAAAAACCGCAGGAGCGCTGCATGGCTGCCAGGAAAAAGAAGGGCCACGCCTCTTTCACTGTCTCTCCCCCTCTGTCAGCTGTACCTGAATAAATATGGGCTGAGCTGCACTCTTATATTAAAGACAGCTGCCTCAATACTGGAGTAGAGTAAAGGCTGCATGTTCAGGCAGCCAGGGCCTCCAAAAGAGCCCATTCAGCTTCCATCTCAGTATCTACCCCCTGCACTATTCACACACACACACATACTTGCATACATCTCCAGATGCTCCTCCCCCAGTGTGTAGAGGTGTGCATGATTTGCCACAGTGGATTGAACCCCTACTGTGTGAGGTTTCTCTAATGGCATTGCTGTGCTGTCCATCTCACTACCTGGCACACACCCAGAACCATGCGTGAGCTGTAAGAATTATGAGCAGACTATGAATGTAACACTACATCCCATGCTCCACATGTCCTGCCATGGCTTTTTGCTTTTATGTTGAACAGTAAAAAGCCTTTAATAAACATAATCAAAGCAGAAGTAAATACTCTTTTGGAGACACAAACAGAAACACATGATGTTTATGTTGACATGGCCGTCATATAATTCCTAGCACACAACAACCAAAGGCTGCAGTAGTAGAGCTTATAACCATGTTATGGCCTGTTGATGGACATAACCTGACTGAAAGCACTTGCATACATCTTTAATATACAACACTAATGACCCATGCTTGCATTTTATATATTTATTTACACACACACAATATACACATGACCTCAGGTGCACATAGTCTAAGTCCTAAGAGTAATTTGACGTTCTATTTTTGATTTTGCTTGTGTGTAGATTAGCATCTGACTTTGTTTCGACCAGAATACTTTTTAAGCTCTGACTATGTAAGCGATGAAAGACTGACTGGGATCTTGGACAAGAACAAATCTTATGGGGGGAAAAATAGGGGAAAGAGAAATTGGCTGCGGAGCGTTGAAAAATTCAACTCAAACCTCAAGTGCTGACAATGAAAGCTAGCCAGAACAGTTGTTTGTGTTGGCATAGGTTGCCCTGAAATTAGCCCATCTCTCTCTGACAGAGGTTGCTCAACGTGCTTTGCCAAATGCCAGTGTGTATAATATTTTGAAGTTTTGCCTCCTCCCCCACTCCGTACTGCTTTCTATAATTGGTGGAAAAAGTGAGGTTTTCTGTTGGGAGCGCTTGTCAAGCATCCGTCTCTTTTCGGTGGGGTGAAGGGGAGCAGCTGAATGAGCAGAGTGTTTAGTCTGGAGGTCCTCTCTTGGGGATGCACTTCTCTGCACGAGGAAGTAGTTCTGAGTGCAGTTTCTTCCCCCAAAACAGAGTTTAGTCACTAGCTGAGGGGTCACATAGTGATTGGTAGTTTGCACTGAGATGAATTCATAAGCCATTGAATAACCAGGGGACAGTTCTCAGAGTCAGCCTCCTTATGGACATATACATACAAAAGTACATGAATTATACACAGACTAGCTGCTGGAGGTTGACATTTTATGAGTCTAGTCAGTTATTAGGTTTGTTAGCCAACAAATTTACGATTATCTGCACTCATTTTCTAATGCAAGACATTTTATTTAAAACTGTATACTTTGGCTCTGATGCAGCCACCACTTTGCAACACGGTGAACAGCTCTGGTTTCTGCATCTCACTCTGGTGCTGCTGAATTCTTACTTCTAATTGAAACAAATATAAGCTATGTTTTTTTTTTGTTTTTTTTTTGTTATTTAATGAAATTCCAGAAATATTTTTCAGTTATTTGAAGTTTTATTTGTAAGAAAAGCTGCTGGGAGCACTGATTGTTTTTAACAAAATACTGAAATATTCTCGTTTTAATTGAGGTTTTTGAATAATACTGATAATTGTCATGATCTAATTTTCAAATGTTCCAGCAATATTTTATGTATTATCAGTGTTTATGCAGTATTCATCTGAACCATTTATGTCCGTCTTGTCAGCCAGTAGAGGACTAATGTGTGCTAGTGTAGGCAATTCAACTTAACCACAAACAAAAATGTTTACTATTGCTCAGTATTGCTTACAGTAGCTAAGAAGTTTGCTCTACCTCACATTTGTGAAAAGATCAGCTGTTTGGCAAATCCAGTTTGTAATACTGAGAAATAACTAGTGGTGAGATTTCATATTGCAAACGTATAAATGCCCTTTGCCTCATGCACCCTTATGGTGGATGCTAAAAACACAAGTGTCCCTCAATAGTATTGTTATTTTTCTGTCTGTAAGGGGAATTAATTCTGGTTCACACTCAAACATAATAGGTGACAATGATGTATCTAATGACTGCATGTAAGCTGCTGTAAAATAGACACCAGGAAGTCTGTGCTGAAGTACTGTAGAAGTATGGCAGTGCAATATGGACTCTGTTATTGTATCTACAGATGGAGTGTCTACTGCCACAAACACACAATGAGTCCTGTTTTCACTGTTAATGGTCCCTGTGGCACTACTGCAAGTTGAACTGTGAAAGAGTATAGCAGGACATGAAGTTGAAGGGTCTTAAACGCTTTGAAGGGGGTTGTTTTAATATAATGGCTGCCTCTTTGCACAGTTACCCACTTATTACACGTTTACCTATTGAAGAAATGAATTATTTCATAGCAAATAATTAATAATAAAAAATATATATATCTGTATGAGACTCTACAGGAAGATCCCCCTTAATTGTGAACATATAAACTATGTGATTTCTTCAAATTTCATTCAGGCCAAATAGTCTAGTATTTATTATGATAGTTAATAATATTGACTGTTGACAATATTTTTTATCCTGATAATTTTTCTGGTCATATCACCCAATTTTCACACCAAGTTTGGAATGTTTGCTGCAACTGTACATTTGCTCCAAATATCCCTAAAAAAAAAACCCTGTATGGGTCAACCCCTACTAGCAATGTTTAACATGTACTTAAGGAGGCTTGTGCGCTGTTCTGGTTGAGAGCCAGGGGTTAATGGGTCTCTGAGTGATACTCTCCTCTTCCCTGTGTTCCTTAGTTTTCCAAGCATCCCTTGGTGTCTGCGTGTTTATATCATTAGTGTGTATTTGTTTGTTTTGTGTTGTGTTGGCTTATACTGCATGTTAAGTGCTTTGGTAGGAGGGAATTGAAATATCCACAATTGTCAGTGGTGCCATCACAGCAGCCCTCAGTTCCTGGCAGCCAGCTTTGCTCGCCTCTCCCTGCCGGCTTGGCCTGACTCCAGAGCAAGACTCTCCATCTCTCCAGCTATGGTCTCTCTGGCCAAGAGCACTACCACTGACCCTGGATTTGGCTCTTACACTAGGCAAGCCTGCTAAACATGGTCCATGGAGAACTCATGAATCCATTTCTGCCATCACTAAATTGGAGTATATGAGGTTTAAATTGCATACAAATCATTCTTTCCTTCCCCTACATTCCCCTCTCATTCTGTGATGAAAGTGCAAGTCAACCGTTACTTTTTTTCTTTAATATGCAGAGGGCGTTGCTCCAGCGGAATCTCTTGACTTGAAATGGCCCTGAATAGCTTCTCTGTGGATCCCAGGTTCTCTGATCCCTGCAGGGTGCAGATCCATCTGATGGGCCTGACGGGCCTGGAAGGGGAAGGGGGAAAGAGAGCATAGGTCACTGACCACAGGGAACCTGAGGTGCAGCACCAGGCAGTCAGAGTGCTGAGACTGACAGGAGCAGAGTGATGGCACCTTGGAGAGACGAGTCTCGTATTCTGGGCCTCAAATAGTCATGCACTCACGCACAATCACAGCTTTGATGCTTAAGTTATGAGCTGAAGACTGAGGCGCCGGTTAGCATGACCTCACATGAACTCCCTCAAGAGCAGCGGGCTTTGATGTGCTTGTACTACTATTAGATAATGTCTCAAGGCACATATTTTGTTCTCATTCAGCCAATTAAAATATTCTGCGATGCTGCCAAATAGCACCATGTATGTGAAAATGGTTTATTTGGTTCTTGAATAACAATAGGGCTTTCCCTCAAATACTTGGGGTTGCCACCATAACCAAGACCTGAAGCTGAACTTGGTTTCTCAGATATTTGATATCTTCCATTTTTCCACAGTACACAGTCTATGCATATGTCAGTGTTTTGTGTTACTAGATCCAACGTAGTCAGTAACTATAATCTGCAATACAGTGCTTCTCTCACCCTTTAAGTGCTTCCATGGCTCAGGTTGAAAAACTAGACTGCTGCCACAGATTTACAATTTGCATAGCCAAAAGAGACTTGTGGCGCTAGAAAAGTGTGGAGGTTCGACTCTGGCTATTTGACTTGCAAACCTGTCTGTGTCAACATGTACCATCCTCATTGTCAGTGCACAGCAACAGCCTAGTTTGGATTCTCTGCCTCTCATACTGTAGGTGTTCCTCTTTACTAACTAGATCAGAAACAGAGAGGAGAGCAGCCATTGTCTGGTTCTCCTCCAGCCCCCACCCAGGCCATTATCCTGTCTGTCTCAGTAAACAGACCATTAACAGACAGAGCTGGTGGAGGCAAGATCACTATTGTTTTCCCTCCCATAGATCTGTGCAAATATTGATCTTCTCTTGAAGTATGAGTCAAAATAAGCATGCGCTGTCATTGACTGGAGGCTTTTTACTTGTGGGTGAGTCATTTTTGACCCATAGCGCGGGCAAAAACAGAAGAGGACATTACGGAATGACAAAACGAAGGATAGATTTGTCTTATGTGTGTATTCTGGTCATCTGAAAGAGGTCTGCTTTTAGTGTTATTGTTTTTCCTGTGTGGGCTCTGTGCCAGACAGACCAGCAGTCTCCTCCTGAGATGAACCCAGGCCAGGCTAAACCAGGCCATCGTAGCTGAAGGAGACACCCTATGTGTAGGGGACTCCAGCCCATTTTGCCACCAGGTTTATTTGTGTCTCAGCCTAGAGACAGCAGGGTCAACACCCACCCAGCACAGGGTGAGGGGATGTCTCCTGACTATTTTAACCTACACTGATTTGTGTGAAGGTTTGCAAAGCAGCCGTTTACTGTCTAGGGTTGCATGTTTTGATTCTGACAGTGCTCATAACCATGCATACGTGAGCACACACCATCAAACTAAAACTCTTCGACCCTGGGGCAAAGGCCTCACCATGTACAGGGGGATTAGCAGGCTCATTTTCTCCTCTTAAGAGCTGGAGAAAGAAAACAAACTCCTGTCATGTTGAGCTTGGCTGTGTGGACTTGCCACCTAACAGGAGGAGGTACTTCCCCACTATGATGTATGAATTATCACCCTCCCTCTCCTCTACCTTTCCCTGCCTTTTTGTGTCCTTCCACCCCCTTTCTTTCCCATCTTTCTCCCTAATTGAAATCCTCTTTACCTCTCCCCCGTGCTTGAGGTGTTTCAGTAACTGATACCTGTGGAGGAGAATCCCCCTGGGGAAAACTCTATTCTTCTATTTTGTATCGCTGCTCTATTCCCAGAATGTTACATCTGACTGTTAAGGCTCCTTTGCTGTATGCGTGCATGGGTGTGCCTTCAGCTAGCAGCCATTTACTGAACAGCATATGTCCTTCTATTGTTTACGGCCCCATTTGGTTAACGATGACACTTATGTCATGTCATTATCCTCCCTATCCAGTCCAGTTTGCTCCCCCTCCTCTTTCCTCTCCACTCTCTAGGGGACAAAGTTATCAAATGGCAGCTCAGGAGACGAAAGAAAGATGCTCTGTGTATCAAGTGGCTAGCAGGGTGTGTGATGTGCCTCCCTTAGCCCCGTCTGCTGCAGTTAGGTGTAAAGCATTTACACAGCTAGGCTGTCAGTCAGCCTCTACTGCCCCCATCAGGTTAGACTCAAGAGGTGCAACACAAAGACACTACAGACGCCTGGATGAATAGTGACAGGTGACGTGTGGAGCAGGAAGTGAAGGCACTTTTGGGTGTATGTTGAAGAATAGGCCATTATCCAAGGAAACTCCACAATGCTATCTTTGATAAAACCCAAAACAAATGTAACTCATTGTCATCATCACAGTTTGAAGATTGTCAGCCACCTCATATGGGAATATATTTTTATAAGTGTGAACATCAAGTGTCACATAAAACTTCTGTTAACACTCTAAACATGTAGCTAAGTGTCAGTGATACCCTCCACCGTCTCCTTTTGGGATGCACAGAGGCAGACTGTTCATGGTGATGATAAGACGCATGATAATGGATAAGGGGTCTTTAGGCTTGTTCGGATATGATGTAACCACATTTACCCACCCCTCTACAATCAACAACTTGAGATAATCTAGTGGACAGTGGGTAGGAAGATCTGTCTCACACACTTGCACGTCCCAAAGGAAGCTGCATTCAGTGGAAGAGAGAATGACCTCTGACCCGCTGTGATGAAAGACCGCTGTTGACAGATATAGTATACCTGTGAGAGTCTTCTGTGTTTGGCTTGTCTGCAGGGGTTTTTGTTTCTGGATCGCAGCCTGGACCAATTCACACATACGTGCTGGTCAAATTCTCATCCCATCTCTTCGCCCCTGGTATCGATACAAACAGCTTTGCCCTTGAATAAACATATATTCACACTCGTATGAATTGTGTAGACATATGGGGGCAAAAGCACACATCCACATAATGCACTCAGTGTGCTGTGTGTCTCACAGGGGTACATTTTCTCTCAGGGCAGAGTGTGGGAAGGCGGGGCAGATGGGGTAGCAATGCTGTGAGTGAAACTGGAGCTGCTTAAGGAATGCAGGGGGTGTTTTTGGAGGACTGGAGTAGAGTTTGGGGTTGAAGGGGAGGGTGACTTGAGGGGTAGGATGGGTGATTAGGGGGTGACAGCTGAGTGCTGACCCCTCTATAATGACAAATCATCTGGCAGGTGTGTGGCTCTGCCCCCCTCTTCTCCAGCCCCCATCATTCCCAGGCCAGGAATCCTCAACCACTGCCGGAGCAGAGCGCTAAAGGAAGACTTCCGGACATTCTCTCTGCAATCCAGCAGGCTCATGACTGGCCTTTCAGAATTATGAGGCAACCTCCCTCAGATATACTCTGTCCCAGACTTGCCAGCTGCCTTCTTTGAGCACTGCACACTCCAATCTAAGCTCCTACACTTTATTAAACATAGCTAATGAGGTATCAGTCCTTGAATGCATGTTGGGTAAAGTGTGGCTTATTGATTTACATTTGGAGACATAATTTCCCCTTCTACTGTTGATTCAACAAAAAATTTAGAGTTTATCACCCCTGCCTGTCTGAACGTCAGCGTTCTCTGTTTGGGTAATGAATCATGCTGATGACAAGCTGAATCCAAAAGCCCTCTGATCCTCTTTGCTGTAAAAACAGTGCTGACCTTGGATCAGTGAGGGTGCTGTGAAAGTGAACAGGTGCCAAACCGAGGTCTGGTCTCAGGTCAGTGCTGTGACTTTAGAGGAGTGTAACAACAAAACCTCAACTTATAGATTCATCCAATTATTCAAACAGACAAAGCTTCACAGAAAAGACATTTTTTATCATGGAGGGAAGTAGTGAACTCTTTCGTCCAAAGTACCAGTGCACCAGAGTATAGAAATACTCTAGGCTATACCAAGTAAAAGTCATAATTGCATAAATGACAATATTATCTGAAAAATTTATGAATGTGTGAAAATAAAGTAAAAGTGCAGCTTTTGTCTGTCTACTACTACTACTATTATTATTATTATTATTATTATTATAGGTGACATAGAATCTGACTAGTGAAACATCAGTGGTGCCACAGCATGTTAATGTTGGAGCTGCTGGAGGTTGAACTGGAGGTTGAAGTACTTTATATCCACTTTTATAAGCAGAGACACCAGATAAATCTAAAGGCTCACCACATGATCAACACAGTTCAGATACACACAAATCTGTTTTCTGTTTGTGGACTTTTCCCTCTTTCATTTTGGCCGATATGAACTTTGGTTGAAATGAAACCATGTGAGAAATTTTGAGGGAAACTGGCTTTTTGGAGGAGCTGTTAACAACTCATAGATATCTGAAATGTGATCTGACAACACTTTGCTTTTTGTGTCAGAAACCCAAAAGCCTGGAAACCACTGGTTTCATCAGTGTGTTACATTTTAAAAGTTTGTTATACTATCCATTGTAGAAAATCCTCTGAGGAGACACTGAAACGTTCAGACAAATGTAGTTTGAATAAAAAATACAGTATGAGTTCCCTTTGAGCGTTAGTGGAGCAGAAGAAAAAAGGAGCATAAAATGGAAATGCTCATGTACAAATACCTCAAATTTGTTGTATCGTGAAGTACTTGACTGTAGTTATTTACAGCTACTCTGGTATCACAGGACTATATTCTTTCCGATTACACCTGAACTTCCACAGCTCAGCTTAATCCAATTCCAACCAACACATCATTGTAGACAAGTGGTCTAATACAGTCAGCATATCCGTCATATTCTCATATCCATGTGTCCTCACTGCTGTTTCCCTGAAGAATCCAAACACGTTTCTTTCCACAGCAGCGTGGCCGATCCCAAACACAAAGAGGAGACACACACATTCTCAGCTGGAAATCACGCGGAACCTGCCGGAACGTTTCACCACTTATCTTTTCACTTTGAATTAGAGATGGGGCTCTGCGGTGTTTTCCAGGCAGCGGGAGTGGGGAATACTTTCAGGGGTCCCACCAGGAAAATTTCTGACCGTTATTAGCATTAGCAGCAGACATTGGCCAGGTATCCAGAGTTCCAGACCCAAGTGGAAAAATGTTGTTAGCACTGAATAGTTTTGATCCAACGGCACTTTATGAAGGAAAGAGTCAGTATCTCAGTGAGACAGCAAGCATATGTAGAAACTGAAAATAATATTAGCAGTAATAATACAGTCATCTTCTTTTTCAGTCACTTTTCAGTTTACAGATCATCTGTGGTAGAATATTGGAAGTATTTTACTCAATTTTTAAGCATTTTCCTTTTGTCCTGCTTTATACTTCTACTGTACCACATCTCAGAGGCAAATATTATTCTTTTTATTCAGCTGTATTTGTCTGAAAGCTTGTCATCTCCTATCTGTCTTGTGAAAGCCACCTATCTGCAAACGTAGTTAAGGATGAAGTGATATTTTTTGAGTTTTAAAAAAATTAAAAGTTGACTTTTTTTTTTTAGAGATGTGTATTACTTACAGGACAGCAACACTACAAACACATGATGATCTTATGAATTATATTGCATTGTTGTAGATTAATCTACCTGTAAGACGTAATGCTTCAAATGTGGACAGTAAAATACAACACACATACTAATGCAGAAGTAATATGAATCCAGAAACATTAGACACACATGGACCATTTTACTGCACAATGAAAGTACATAGGGAGGGTTTTGATGCAGAACTTTTACTTAGAGTGGTCTATTTTCCTGTCACCAAAGCAAAAGATTAGTACATTCTACACTTACACTGCAGTTGATTTCAAAACAGTATTACAGTATTTCATGTATCTTGTTTAAGCCGAGGGAGGAAATTCTCACAAAACATACATTATTTATTCTTCTGTGTCTGTACTAATGGAAAACCCCCTGTCATATTCCCTCGTGGCAATCGCAGTCTAACACGCACACTGTCATACCGTGTCATTCAGCTGTCTTCATCACCTGCACTCGTCTATTCCCGCTCCCCCTAAGCGACATAATGGGCCAGTCCAAAGTGACCCATATTTACCCAATAATACGAGGCTTTGAAAAGACCCATATCGAGTTGCAGCTAATGCTCCAGTGGGGCCCGGAGAGTGAAAGATGTTACCGGCCGAAACGGCTTGGGTTTCAGGGCCTTGCGAACAAAAGGCAGTCCAGTCCTCGGAGAGAGAAAGAAAGAAAGAAAGAAAGAGGGGACGGGGAGATGATGGGGTGGGAAGGCGAGGGGAATGTTAGTGCACACAGTGAAACAGTAGCGTCAGATGGAATAGAGGCACGGGTTTCATGAGGTTAAAGTGTGTATACGTTGTACTACATGTCTAAATTTGCATCTCATTTTATGGTTGAAGGCAGGCGGAGATGTACTTTAAAAGTAGTGCAGTTGTCATGGAATTATCTTTTTACTGGCTTCATAAAAATACACATGATACAACATATCATTTACAGAGTGATACATGAAGATGGAGACCATTTGATCCGTAAAGGGGTTATATGGGGTATTGATATTCCTAAGTATCAGCAGCAGGGGGAAGTCTTACAGCTACCAAAACCACCAAGAATTTAATGCTGCATCTCCACATACTGTATCACTCACTGAATGAAGTGTGAAACTCATTGTTAACACGTATCTATGTCATGGTATCATCAGGTTTTCTCCTTCAAGCAGAAATTGAGTCAGTCAAAATAACACTGCGTCTTACAATCTTCACGTGCTGCGTTAGCTGATAGTTTACTTTATAACTCTGTCAGCTATATCGGTGGTTTATGTTTTTAACTGGGCAGGTTCCGCATGTAACACACACATGATGGGTTTACACGTGAAACCTGGAATGAGACTGCCAATTCATGAAAAACCCCCAAATGTATGGATTAGAAAAAACACTACGACCATCACATTTAACACAGTGTCTTTATTTATAGTGGTATATAAGTCCATTTCAAGCCATGTTTTTAAGATCAAATGAACTGACACCTAGGTAGTTTTTCATGTCCCAATTTTGGTCCTATTTGTGGTCCCGATATTTAATTAAGAATTCATTAATTTGTGATGGCTCACAGCAAGAGTATCATTTTTTTTTGCATTTCTGATGGCTTCATTAAGTACATT
This sequence comes from Maxillicosta whitleyi, assembly GCA_029822895.1. Classification (NCBI taxonomy): domain Eukaryota; kingdom Metazoa; phylum Chordata; class Actinopteri; order Perciformes; family Neosebastidae; genus Maxillicosta; species Maxillicosta whitleyi. The sequence continues at coordinate 8,190,847 of JAPSES010000105.1, read as the reverse complement.
CTGGGGGGAAATATGTCTAAATTTGTCTATTATTATTAGGTCTCAAAAGCTGGCAAAGTGCCAAGTAGCAAAATGAACCCAGCTACATAGAAGCACCCATATGTAAATAATTAACTTGGTCAAAGCATGGTCAGAACTGTCATAGTTTAGTCTACACTGGGAATCAACAAAATGGCAGCAAACATCACAACATAACGTAGTGACATCATACTTTGCTATCTCCCCATCAACTTTGGCGTTTTTGCTGCCATGGTTAATAGTGACTCACCACTCCCTCCTGTGGTCACATACATTCAAAGTAACAACTAACTGGATGTGAGGTGCAGTTCATCCCTGTAATACTATACATTTTCATCTTAATGGTAACAACAACAATACTTTTAGGGCATTTTTACATATACTATATGGAGCACCTTTAATGAGATGTAAATAAAATATAAGATGATTATAGAAAGTCTGGTTTGAACATAGAGACATGAAATCCATTGTGACAGTTCTTAATAAATGGATCTTCATTTTAAAGCAGTTAATTCCATCACCAAGACATTATACACTTGGTCAATCCAGTTTTCTGTACTAGGTGTTTCTTTTCAGCTATTTCATAATTGGGAGCCTCTCATTGCCAACAGTAATCTTTTATCGATCCTCCTCTGCATGAGTTCTTTTGGAAGCTCAAAGTCACTTTTTGCCAAAGGCATAAACCTCTTCAGGATGTTATGAATTTGTGACCAGAATGGGATCTCAGCAGGTCAGCTCTAGAATATCAGTTCACACAACATCTCCAGTAATCTTTGTGATGAGAGTATGGTTTCTTTTGGGAATGGAGTACAGAAATAATCTTTCCAACGGGCAGAAATCTTCAGCCGTTTTTTGAACGTCTTTTTCCATTACGCAAGTGTAATATTTCTGTTTTAATTTAACTGTGGATGTGTTTTCTTTTTTAAGTCAAGCGCGCAGTTTTTAATAGATTTCCGGTCTCGGCACGTCTCAGTTGTTGTCGGTCCTCTCCTGATGTTACAGCGTGTTCAAGTACAGTCATGTGAAAAGAGTTGAATTCAGCATCTAGGGCCGGTTATGAGTATGGAGTGGGTCTTTACAGGAAGATGCGGATACAGCCGCTGAGTTAATGGAGCAGAACTGAACTAACCTCAGTGTTAGGGGTGAGCAGAGGGCAGACAGGGTTGGTTTAAGAGAAGAGGGTTCGTGATGATGATACCCAAAGGTGATTTCACCTCATATCCTCCCTCCTCTCTCTACTTCCCACTCTTCCCTCACCTCCCCCACCTCCATGTTCTCTTTTTGCTCTCCTGCGCTGCCTCTCCTCTGGGGCAGGCAGGTATAAAGTTACACAGAGCTCTCAGCTTTCTTGGAAGGAATGACCACATGAGTAGCTTGGGGATTAGATTAGCAGGAAGAGCAGACTTAGCCAGGCTGTAAATAGCCCACTTTTTTCACCATTAAAAAGGCCCAGTACAATATAATCAATAGATAGCACTCATCTGATGCAGGAAGCCATATGAGAAGACCTCCCTCAAGTGCTCTGAAGGACAGGCTACAGAAGCTTGGGCCTAATGAAGTTATTATTAATCACTGGGCCTCCTGTTTTGAACTTGTGTGTTGTTTCTCTAGTGGGTGATGAGTGGTCTTGATGTGTGAGACCTGATTGACATCTTTTGCTGCTCTTCTTCTCACTTTCACTCTCTTTTGCAAGATTTTGTCAAGGTCAAAGGCTGATCAACAACATCACGATTAATTCACATAATGATGATCATCTGTATGCAGTCCCCTAAACGAACCATTCATCACATTTTATGCAGAGTGGAATTATCTGTCTGTTCTTTAATGACATTATTTTGCCCTTTGTTAAGGCTCTTTATTAACATTTACAGTGATTTATGCAAAAATCTGCTCTATGCATTTTTTTTTCTTAATTTACAAAATTAAAAGCAAAAATAAATACATAATGTGTTCCATGCCTGTAGTTATTATTGGACATATTCTGTGGCTAAAGTGGCATAAAATGATTTAATAATTTAATTAACTAGTCAGTTATCAACTATTAAGAATTAATTTTCTGGTAATGAAGTAATATGTTTGGGTAATTTCTTAAAATCTCTAAATTCTAGCTTCTTAAATTTGTGTTGTGATATTAAAATTGATACTGAACAGATAAAAGCACTGTATAAAACATGCAAAATGAAAATCATGAAGCATTTTTTTTTCTTATTTCCTTTTTAAGTTTATATGTTTGACAGACAAAATGATTTGGAAATAATCAGTAATGTGCTTTTTTTTCCTTGCATGTGTTATTTATCCACAATTTTCACAATATGACTTTTTCATAAAACTATGCAGTCCTGCTTATGACAATAAAGTGAATATCTTTACTTGGTTACTCCTAATCCCTATCAGACATGTAATGTTATGGAAACGGGTATTTATTTATTTATGTCTTGAGAATTTGTTATATAGCATATTATTAGGTCTATCTTTGACTGTGTTATTATATGTTAAAAACAACTAATCTAATCATGTCTCCTGGAACAAACGAGGCATTTGAGGACATCATGTGATTTGGAAAACACTGACATTTTATGCACTGAACCAACAACAAATAAATTGGGAAATTGATTAAATTATTGTCAGGTGTTAAATGATTGTCAGTTACAATGATGAATCATTCATCAACTAAGTTTTCACTGTTGTGACCAAATCTACTTCAGCTTTAATGACTTTTTTGTTTATTTCTCTCTAATGACAGAAAAGTGAATATCATCTTGAGCTTCAAGAAAAACTTCCTTCACCTTTTTCTGACATAATCTGTCAACAAGTAAATATATTGAAATGTTACTGAGACATTTAGTTGCTGTTCTAATTGTGACCACCCTTGTTATAATATTCACAAATGTCTTATATCACAGACACACGTGAAAGTCTGTTTCAACTTTATTTTCTGTGAACTTTTTATTATGTTACAAGCCACCAAAGCAGCACATGATCTATTCAGCGTGTAGTCTCTCAGACACCTTTTTCTCGCTGTCCATCTCTCATTCACACATACACACACACACACACGCTTCGACTCGCCGAGCCTCCCCACAGGTGTTGGGTTACTCTGTAAAGCAGCTTGAATGGGCACAGAAATCACAGAAGGCTGTCTATGCTCTCCATTCCCTTTTCACTTTGAAGTTTCGCTGGCTCACAGGAACAGAGGCCACAAAGCCAGGCTCGTGTGAGGGCTTTAGATGCTCTCGGGCCGGACTATGATTTCTGCTCGGGAGGGGGGGAGGGTCAGGAGGTGGGAGGTGGTATTGACGGGCAGAGCTACGTGTTGTCTCAGTTGCTGAAGGTCTTTGCTTGTGCAGCTTTGTAGTCAGATACAAAAAGGAAAGCAGCATATGTTATATGTGCAGACGGCGTGTTTTGGTAGAGGAAGGATTAAAGTGGGTGGGGCCACAGGTCAGCTCCCCCCACAACGACGCATGATCTTAAGTAGAGGGGTATCTATCACAGTGGAGACTAAATTAACAGCTTGACTGTTTTTCTGCCTGTGAATGAATGTAAAAATAAACAGTGACTTTTGGCTTTACTTAAGAACCTGAAAAGGGGCTTTGGCAGGATACATCTGTAAGCACTTAAAAAATAAAAGACACCTATAATACTTTAATAGAGCCATGTTGGAGAGGCTTTTAGGCACAAGGTGTCCCAGTGTTAGTCTACGGGCATGTCTGTCTTAGCTGATCTCATCAAAGGGGTCCGGGTGAGCCAGAAAAAATAACTCTAGTGTGGATTTAATGAAGAATAAACTTACACTCAAGTTACGCTCATAGGAACTACTTTTGAAACCAGGTCTCAGGCTGCCATTCAGTCTCTTTATTTACAAAATATCTCACCGCTGTGACTGACGAGGGCTTTCTGTGTGTTCTCAGGTATCTGAACCACGTGCGGGCCGCCATGCCTCAGGACACAGCTGGAGGATACACCTCAGCTTTGGCGTGTCATCGAGCCATCCAGGATGCTTTCAGTGGGCTTTACCCTCCGAGAGGCTGATCCATGCAGCGCTTAAACGGTACAGCCAGTGGGTAGAAATGTGACTGAACGGTCCAAGAATACCACACAACTGCCACGATGGAGAGCCACAGCTGGTACAGTGAGCAGTGTTTTGATTTCTTATAGGAGTCAAGAGTGTACATTTTTTACGTTTTGTTTATTTTTATATATTTAAATAAATTCTTAATGAAGAAAATGTGTCTGTCCAGTATTTACAGATTTATTTAACACTGAAATGTCATGACTTCAGACCAATGTACATCACAACATTATTAAATTTTGGTGTGAACACAAGGGATATTTTTCCAACTAAATCAGCAGAATCGCAATTTTAAGATGCAACACCAAAAAAAGCATTCAACAATTAAACAAAATGTCCAAAACAGCATTGGCTGTGAGCTGTAAGGTCCCCGGTTTAACTCTAAATCCAGATGAGTTTTGTTGCATAGAAATCCCATCCCTTTGTCTTGTTTTTGTATCCCCTTTCAACTGTTTAATAAAGGCATAAAAATGCCTGAAAACAAATACTTAAAAAAGTAACTTAAATTAAAATCAACTTGTATTATCTGCTGATCCTCAGTGTCAGGTCAATCAGATTATTTTGTTATGTTGACTCTTCACACTTCTGTCTTTTTGGGGCTGGTTCTTCTCCAGAATCTGTGGATGATAAAATAAAGTAAAAACAAGTAAGGAAATTGTTTTGGGGTAAAACATGCAGGATATCTTAATGTGAACTGTATAAATGAGTATTAGAAGTTTCTGTGCATCCTTAAGCTGTTTAAAGTCTAATGTTAATTTTAGGCAGGTCTTAAAAGTTGATTGAATTTAGTGTTGGTTTATGTTTGTTGACAATGGAACAAAAAAAAAAAAAAAGAAAATGTTCAATTTAGGAAAAAAGAAGAAATAAAAACACACTAAGAAACTTCTATTACCTAATATTTTTTCTCTTTTCACAAGGGTAAAATTGCATTAATAATAAAACCTTAAATGTAATCTGCAGAAACTACAAATAAAATAGAAAACAAATTAAAAAGAAACACTTAGTTCTGTTAGAGAACAAGTGCAGTGGAACAGCCTCCTTGTCTTGTCTTCTTAGTTTAGTTATAATATAGCAGTGTTAATTTACATCAAAATCCATCACCATTTTACAGTTTCCTTCTCACCTGTCGGCTTAGGATCACTGCTGAAGAGGACCTCTTTAGGAACTGTGAAGCTCACACACAGCATATCTTTGTTGGGTGCTACATTGCGTACAAAATGCACAGAGCACCTGTTCTCCAGGGAGAACCCGAGGCTGGAGGATGCCCTCTGCACCATATCCATCTTAGGATTTTCCTCTTTGGAGAACCCGTAGCAGTGCACTGTTGGTAGGTTTTCATCAGAGGGAGCCTCTGGGTGCAGCAGGCCTCTGAACGCATCCAGGAACTCCAGAGCTAAAGCAGGCAGGTTCATGACCACGTGAATGGCAGCCTTTCCTTTGATCAATGCGGGCAGCTCCTGCTTTAGAGGCCCCTGGATGAAGGCTCTGCCATCCAGGTTAAAGCTTCTGACTTTGCTCTCCACCTTGTTGAGTTTGCAGTTGTGCTGTAGCCATCGATACGACTCTGGGTTGAGATCATTGGCTAAAACGTTGGCACCGGAACGTGCAGCTGGAATAGCGAAGGGTCCGACACCAGCAAACACATCAAACACAGTGTCGCCACGTTTGACAAGTTGCACAACGCGCTGGTGCTCTGTGCTCAGACGGGGATTCCAATATACACGAGAAAAATCAAACTCATAAGTCACACCATTTTCTTTCACCTGCAACAGATGGACATAATGAACAAAAGAATCCCAGTAAATGTGGACATAGTTATGGTAATATAATACAAATAGAACTATGCACATACTATAAACATTTATTTAATAGCAAAACATGCATGAACACTGTCAACATAAATCAATAATTAACCTACTTTGGCTACCATATTTTCCTCTCCAGCTAGCACCTCCATCTTGAAATAACGGTACGTGGAGTCGATCATGTTTGTCTTATTAACCACACAGGTAACACCAGGATTTTTATCCATAATGACTTGACCTGCAAGAGAAGAATTATTCTTTTATTAACGATCACTGAGGTATATAACAAATAGTTTACACCTCTGTAGTTTCTTCCTATGAAGTATAAGAGTACAGATGTGTAAATATGGTAGAGGTACAGGAGATAACTTTGATCCAACAAACTACATATCAGAAGTGTGGGATCAAGTTACAAACTTAATACAATTTTATACTCAACTTCATATCATTAAGGACTTTACCGTTACTCAGTTTTGACTTAGAAATTTGCCAGGTGACTAAATAAAACTGATAAAAATCATGATCGTGTTGGTCTTGTTGCGTCTTTTACATTGATTTATTTATTTTATCTTTGTGTGTCTTTTTCCCCATTTAACACCTCCAATAACTGTGTAGGTTCCTCCATTTTCATACAGGACCAATTGTAAACAAATAATTTAATTTTTATCATAATTATTGATAAACTGAGGAGATTTTTTTTTTCATCAAATCACTTGTCCCTTTTAACCCTGTACTAAAAACAGTGGATAAATATGTCATTTTTATGGTAAAACACATCTTGTACATTGTAAATAAATGTTTTGATGTTTTCTTTTTTGTTTGTTTGTTTTAATGATAATTGGTATGTAAATGTTAAGGCAGTTCATGATATAGGAAATTGTCAAACTTTTGGATACTGTGTGTGTGGACTCCTGCTTTATAAATAAGTTTTAAGTCTTAGATGTATATTGTATACCTAGATGAGGGCTGCCCCAGTCCTCCTTGCTCTCACCTATGAGGTTCTTGTATGGAAGCTGGTGGTCTCTCAGGTTCATGTGTGCGATGTGCCCCACTCGGCTGAATGAAGTGGTCACATCCTGACCCAGAGGGAGCACAGCCTCCAGCACTTCTTCACTTTTCAGGTTGTCGTAGGTAAGATTCAGCTCATAGTCCTGCAGCTCCTCTGTGACCTCGAAGGACCTGAGAGCCTCAGCTTCAGCCTCACTGAAGGAGCTCGAAGAGGTCACTTTGTGTGGGTCCAGCAGTAATAAACGAAAACCACTGCTTTCTTCTGCATCCTGGACCACCCTAGGCACCCCTGGACGCTGAACGGTCGATTTTTTAAGGCTTTTCACTACTTTGTTTAAAACCCCAGTGGGAACCCGTAGAGCTGGGACTGAAATGGTTTGTGTGAAGGCCTCTTTGTCCAGAGAGGTCATACCCCGGACCTGAGGAGGAGGCTTATACAGTTTAGGTTCCATTCTGAACTGCACAACGGAGCCAGAGCAGGAAGAAGCCGGTCGCACAGCTGCAGAGCAGAGACTGTGGTGCCGTGTGGAAGATTTCACTTTAATACGAGTTTGTATAGATATAGACACTCTGCTGAAGAACCTAAAATAACAAAAAAACACCGCCGTTGTGAAGACGGAAAGTAAACTAGGACACCGTAACCATGAATTGAGTTTTATCTTTAACAACAATGACCAACCTCCACCTAACTTACACGTTATTTACAATTGTGTCGATAAAATTCACACTGAAAACTCACCTCAACATCCTCCGGTATCAGGCATGCTTCGACTGCGTCATCAGTAGTCGACCAAATGCAACGATTGTAATTGGCCATAACCTGAGCGATACCGTTCCTGATTGGTCGCTTGTCTCGTCGTCATAACAATCGCGACGGAAATGAGTGGCTTTTGACGCTTTGATCAACAACAACAGTGAGCAGCTGACAAACTGATAAGATAAGATTACACGAAGTTATTTAAGTGACGATGGTGTCATAATTTTGCGGTTAGAGTCAAATGTCCGCGCGGTTTGACACCACGTTCTGAGGCTTTGTTTCCTGAAGGCTGAGCCGTGCGCTGAACTTTCCGGAGCTGAAAATGAGCATTAATGGAAATACCAGCACAGGCTCACACAGAGAGCTCACCGACGGATACACCGAGACAAATGAAACTTCACCTTTACTAAGTCATGTAAGTAATGACAAGTAACACTTTGCAGTCTAAAAATTAAGCGTAAAGGAGAGGTATTTTGTAATAAGTTGAACATCATGTGATTTTTTATGATTATTGCTTTCGTTTCCTCTGTTTTTCTGCCTGTCAGCACTTAAAGAGTAATGCACTTTAAAGTTACTCCGTCGTACTGCAGGGATTTTTAAAGATCCAAAGTACTTATAACCTGTAGCCTTGTTTTTAAAAGTATACATCTGGAGTTGTTGTTTTTTTTTTGTGTGTGTGCATATTTTGTTAAATGGTATTTAAGGAAATGTATTTAAGTTATGACTCCATTGTTAACCAATTTATTGTGCTGTTCTACTTTATTCATTGTTACAGTATTAATATATTGTTTTGAAAGTAAAGAAATACTACATAAAACTTCAAATTTCAGTTATTTACTTGCTTTCCTACTTTAGACACACCAGTTACACAATATTATAGTGTCCACATACAATCTAATTTTAGGATAGATGTTCTTAATATTAAACATTCTAAAGAGAGAAAACGTGCATATTTGTATTAATGTGGTGTTTTTGTTGCATGTATTAGGTGTTTTGAGTAGTTTGATATTATAAGTCCAGCTTGTAATGCAAAAAGGATTTAGCTATGTAAGGTTTTTTGAATAGCTCAGTTGAAATGTGATAATAATTAATGATAGTATACAATAAGATTGAGAGCACAGTATGAATATGGGAATATGAAATGTAGGAATTTTTATTAGAATGTGCATTGGTCTCTACTGTCACTAATCATTGGATATATACAGCTGCAGGGCACAAACTTCTGTCAGTTCAAGACATGAAACAAAGGAAAACAACTGTAGTAAGATTGTAAAGACTTCTCATTCCAGTGACCAAAATTATCTGTGAAATTGAGACCAGAACACAGTAAATAAAAACACATTTTCTGCTTTTTGTCTGTTTGGGAGTATTTTTCCCCATTACATTTTCAGACTTGGCAGAAATACAATCATTGCGGTTGCCACATCATGTTAGTATTGTATCATTAGTTGAGATGTGACTCCTGCATCAACATGGTGTCATCCTTGTTTTGTCAGATCATGGCAGTTTAATTTGTTACATAGTTCTACATTTACATTTCTATATTTTTACGGTGTCAAAGTTTGCTCTCTGTCTGTCATTACTGTAACCCAGAGTGAGTCACATTCAGCAGCCTGCAGGTCAATCCAAGCTTGTTGAGACACGGACACCGGAGTTGCTACTCGTTCGCTCCAGGATATCCCCTATTAGAGAGGTCAAGCAGTGTAGGCAGCTCCCCTTATCCTGAGCTCGGGCAGCTGTCCCAGTGTTACCAGCTCAAATCCCTCCCCATCCATTCCCATTTCAGTTCCCTGATCCTACATGCCACTGCAGTGTTGTATCATGACATCCATCATCAGGGCCACCCAGTTGTTCCTCTTACTGTCTGCTGGAATTCTCTTAAATCTTTTACAAAAATAATTAAGAGTTTTTGTCTCCATTACCTTTACAGTGATTGATTAACTCTTTTTCTTGTTATGTTCTTGTTTTCTCTCCTCTGTGTGTAGGGAGCAGGGACTATTAGGACGAGAGGTGCCTCCTTCGCCTCCTCTGTTTTTAACTTGATGAATGCCATCATGGGCAGCGGTATATTGGGTCTAGCTTATGCAATGGCTCACACTGGCATTATTGGGTTTTGGTAAGAGTAAACTATTGTGTGTGTGTCGAAATTCCCGACAGCCTTTGAAGATATCACATACGCGTGACTTTGATGTAATGCCATACTGATTCTCCTCTCTGTACGACTTTTCTAGTATCCTGCTGGTAGGGGTATCTTGCTTGGCGGCGTACTCTATACACCTCCTTCTGAAGCTATGTGACCAAACAGGTGAGAGACTAACAATAGATACACTGTTAAACTGTAGATAAACATGTCCCTGTGGGTTTATACAAGAGCTTTCATCCCTGATTTTTTTCTCCCCACCCCATCCAGGAGACTGAATCTTACTTTGATCATGATTAGATCTGTGTTTACGAAGGTGAATAGCTATCTATCTTAGCTATTCATTTCTCAGTCTTTACTTCATAGCTATGACTTTATCAGCTGGCATTAAAACTTAACACCAAAAGAAAGAAAAGCAGGGAGATAAGAAAGAAGCAAATGTAAAGTGTTATATGACTTATAATCACCAGCGCTTCCACTCCATCTTATGTTGTTTTTCCAGTATATTTGAAAGAATATTCAATTGTTTTCTCATAGGTATTAATTCATATGAAGACCTTGGAATGCAGGCTTTACAGAAACCAGGGAAGGTGAGTGGTGCCTTTATGGGTTCACTTTTATTTATTAGTCTAGTATGTGCAACAGCTCATTGGTTCCTATTAGTCATTATAAAAAAGTATTCCTTACAACTATATTCTCCAGCTGCTAGACCCTTAACATAATATAATGAACGTGCTTTGCTCAGTGTGGGCAGAATAAAATCATGATTCATCCATGGCAACAACTTCCTTCCTCATTATTATCAAACAGTCGAGCCGCACCATATGATGAAATCCCATCACGATAGAAAAGATGTTAATACTCATAGTCTTTAAGACAATTCCTCTACATTGCATGGAGAGAATGAGAAAAAATAGGTCGACTTTAAGCAGGAGTTGCTTGCACAGAAGTTACAAATAAAAGAAGAAACAATCCTTTTTTTTTTTTTTACTTGCAGACACGTTACTCTGTTGTGTAATTGGTTATTGTGAAATGAAAATACAGTACACATGGTAGTTCAATGTAACATTCCCACACACATATGACTTAATGTGAAGCATTTCTAGATTATTTTTCAACATCAGATATTAATTCATATGTTGCGTGCTTTCATCATTTTTTCTTTATTATTTTTGAGGTAAACATTTTTTGTGAGTGATGAAACTTTTATTTCCTTGCTTTGGCTCACAAGAATATCAGTGCGATTGTTTTGCAGGTCTCTTGATTTCTTAATAATTGTACTTTTTTCTAATTATTTCCAAAACTTTATACAGTGATGGAATATTTTAGTACCATCACCCACCTCCTATTAGAAATAATTAGAAGGTAATTCAGGGAAAACTCACTGTTGTAGAGTGTGGTCATGTACAAGGTATTTAAAAGTGCTCTATATTTACTAATAAAGCGGTCAGTGTTCTGTTATGTATGTTAACGGGAACTTAGTTAATGATGAATATCTGTACCTCAATACAAAGTGTTTCCATGTTTTTTTGATTTGTTCTCTTTAAGAATTCACATACTTTGTACATGATCAGGAAACATTCCCTCTAATGACTTCCTCAAAACTCTTTTTAAGGTTCTGGTTGGGCTTGCTATTCTCATCCAAAATATCGGTGGTAAGTCAGCCTTTATTTCTGTATTTTTTTGTACTTTGACATCCATTATTTCTGACATATTGGACTTGAAAACTCTTCAGCGGTTTTTGGAGCCGAGTGGTAAAAAGGTTGCATAGTTCTCCATTCTCAGTCCATGGTCAGTTTATTTTGGAGGAACGTAGTGCCGCCTACTGGAGGAGAACGGAGTCCGAGTTCAGTCCCTCTTACCTCTTCGGCTATTATCCAGACTCTCTGATAACCTCTGACCCTGTAGCTGCTATCCTCAGGGCCCTCTCCCATGGGCCTGAAACCTGACTTCACGTCTAATTGATCACTGATGGTAAACCCATTCCCGCCCTGCGAGTGTTGAGTAACCTAATGGGACCCCTCCCTCATTTCCCCACCCCCCCTCTCACTGCTGTCTCTTGCTGCCATCTCCATCCGTCCCTCGGCCACAAACGGGGCTTCTCAGACAGTCGCGAGCTGAGGTGATAGCTCCTCTGCAGTCATTAGTGGCACGGTTGAGTGGATTATTGCAGTGCCCTCTGGTATGTTTGTGGTTTTCCCAGCATGGGGCAGTATGTGTGAGAGTGTGAGAGCCAGCACTCCAGCATGCATCTGTCTGCACCCCAGGCCCCTTTTATAAGAGTGCAATTAGCCTCACTCTGGGTAAACATTCATTTGCACTGCCAAAGGCTGATGGGCCAATTGACCTTAATTACTGACCAGCCCAGGGCTCTCACACGCTGCCTCTCCTCTTGCTCCTAATGAAATGAAAGTGGCTCTGTCTTATGTTCAACACACTTTCCAACTGTGCATATGATGGTGACCACACACAGACGCTTTACTTCACCTTTCTATGTTTATGATTATTAGTAGAACATGTTTTATTACCGCTTGGCCAATAATGATCTTTTCTCTTCACTTAAGGGCCTTTTTGTTTACAGCTGTAAGTATTATCTGTGTGGAAGTGTTGTCGTGTTTACAATAACCAGCTGCATGAACCCAAACCACTGCATCAAGTCTGTGATGTGAGCTGTGATCTGTGTCTGTTTGTGTGTGTGTGTGTGTGTATCCCTTTAGACCGAACTTGGTATTACAGCTTTGTAATAAAGTGGAATACTTTGGTAATAATGTGTAATTACCAAATTAACTACAAGGTATTGGCTTCATATTATTATATATTTGGGTAATGTTTGACTAAATTTTGGGTGTCAGGGTAATAACACAAACAACAGAACAATCAAGTAAATATTTTTTTTCAATGTCATGGAAGATTTATGATTGTAATCTACATGAATTTAAGAGAAAGTATGACCAAAACTAATGTTTATTTACTAAAAGTATGTGCTAAATCTGACTGGAGGAATAATCTGGATTTTTCTATTCAGGTATTTTACACCCCTTTAAGAGACCAAAACCTTGATTTATCAAATTATGTCAAAATATCACCCAACCCTCCTTAGTAAGCATGTCACAATAACATTACAGTAGTTATTATATTATAATAATAATATAATTATTATTATAATATATTATATTATTATGATATAAGGTTACTAACTCCATTAATGTGACTGCATTACAGTATTTGCAGGTTCAGTTTGTCAGATTTGTATCTCAGTGTGTTATGATTACAATGGGAGAAAAACGTCACAATTTTTGGTGTTTAAGTTGTACATTTCCAAGTTAAAAGCGTTGGCATTCTCTCAGAGTAAAAGAAAAAACCTCAAAAAATATGTAATGATAAAGAAATATTTGTTATCAGACATGCCAATATCAAATCTAGCTTCCTGTTTGTCTTGCACATTTATTTATTTTTTTTATTTATTAATTCATTATCTCAGAGGATATCTGAAATATTGTCTCTTCAATGTACAACTATAATCCTGAACATTTTGATTATTTGCCCAAAATATTACACCCCTCTTCCTGCTTGGAATATAAGAGAAATTTAGCCTAAAGTGACCTTATTACACCTTGGTTATCTGTATATGATTGTGTGACATCTGTGGACTTTATTTGAGTCTGTTTTGTGCAGAGAAACAGCTCTTGGTTGCTGCATGCTAAATGCTAATCCCATTTTTTAGCTAACAAAAGCTAATGTTGCTGCTGTGGAGGAGCAGAAGGGTGGCACTGCAGAATGAAAACTCTATCTACTGTATTGCGAGTGGGCAACTAATATATGGTCTTGCCTGATTGCTATTTTGCTGATGTGTTCCTCCATTACTGTGGTGCTTTTACAACTCCTGTTAATGTATTTTATTCACATATTGCCCACATATACGCATTAGTGCCAAACTCTTACTTGTATAATTGTCCGGTATCTCATCATTACCCCATTATTTTCCATGTTATTACAGAACTATAATGTAAAGCCCTATTTCCATTTATGTGATTAATTAAAACGCCAAAGCATCCTTTCTGAAACAACACAGAGGAGGAGCCGCTGCCCTAGAATAAACTCCTATAGACAGCTTTGAGTACTTTTCATGAGCATTAGAAATATCACAGAGTGGGGGTCCTTGTGTGTGTGTGGGCTGGTGGGTTTAGGAGGAATTTTCTTTCATAAACAAATACAGGATCTAAGGGATTATGGTGTAGGCTTATTTAACGGCGAGTGCACGGCCTGCCTTGGGGCAATAAGGTCCCAGCTCACTCTGGCTCTGCCTGGTTTCACAAATCTAAATCCTTTAACATTATCTCCCTTCATCACTGACCACACACCGCATCTGAGTCGCTGATTTTGTCCGTGTCTTGGGCCAAATACATCCCCCTTTTTTAATGGTGCATTTTCCATCGCTCTTTTCCCTATTTTTTTTGGGATTTTTTGAGGCTGATTTGACCTTCAGGAAGTGACCCAGATCCCCCCTCTGATTGGCTGTCAGGGGAAGGATGTTGGATCCCGTCTGAGGCAGATAATATCCTGTTTCCTAGTGAGGTAGGGAAGGGGGAGAAATACCTGGATTAGCGTCAGGGATCATTATTGTTAGCATTCCTCCCTCTCACACTTCTGGCTCTGCCTCTCCTGGTCTTGAGCAGTTGGAAGATCTGCATAATGTCTGCTCCTCTGCATCGAGGGCTTTGCTGATGATCCCGTTGAGCTGCCTGCCCCACCCATCTGCTTTAACTCAGACCCCGGTCCCCCTCCACCCTGCCTTCCATTTCCTTGTGCTGGAAAACACGCATCAATTTCACACTGCAATTTAGAATGGTTTGTGGTAGAATACAGTCATCTGTTGTGTTTATGACTTAGTAGTTTGGTATGATCATGTAATTTTTTTGTTTATTTTGTTTTTGTTTTTTTTTTTAAAAAGGCACTTGTTTTCTAAATGTTTTTTCTTCTCTCTCCTCAGCCATGTCATCTTACTTGTTCATCTTGAAGTCAGAGCTTCCTGCAGCCATCAACAGTTTCTCAAACTCAGAAAATGCAGGGTTGGTATTGACAGAACTGTCATTCTATTTAATTTTTTGTTTAGTATTTCAACTTGGCTTCTTGGTTTCTTCAATAAAAAAAAGTGACTGCACATTGCACAACTTATTGAATTTTTTAAAATCCTTTTAGTCAGTGAGTGAGAATTGATGTACATTCAAAATATGTTTTGAAATTTTTCCTAAAATCCTCTGGTTCTGTAAAATGTTTTTGTTCTCTGCAGAGTGTTTTAAGTATATAATTTTATAATTTTTTTTTGTGAATTGATTCGTTTTCACTAGTTTTTCGGATTGTATGAGGAAAATCTAGACTAGAAGATATATTTTTTTTATTATTTTTGAAGGAATTAAGTAGTTTTAGTTTTGTTTTTAAGGTATTACAGGAGAAATGTATGTAAAAATACAGGTAATGGATGATATTTGACAAAAATAAGTGACTTCAGTTATTTAACAAAGATGTAATTTGATGTGTTTTACCTACTGAAATACAAATCAAGGGGTGGAAAAAGCCAATTTTACCTGTAGTTTTAGATGGTGTTGCATTGTCGTTTTTATGTAGGTGTTATGCTTTTGAAAACTTACAAAACCCACTGGATTTAGTTTTAGTCGTATTTTTTCATTAGTAGCTCTTCCTGCCACAGTAAGGAAACTTTATTCAGAGCCGACCACCACCGCGGCTATAGAACCCAGTCATTCATTTGAATTAACTGGATGGATTTAAAAGTCATCGCTAAGATAACAAATGAGTCATTCCTGTTCCTATGATGTTGTAGATTATACCTTTGGCCTCTGAATAAGTCACATTTGACACTTCTGCACCACACAGCTACACAAACTGGAATTAGTCAGGCAGTGAGGAACGTCTGAAAAATGTGGTGGAAGAATATCTCTCACTAAACCACAAAACACCAATACTTTGTCTGCGAGCGACTGAGGCGAAACTTGCTCTCGGTGTAGTGTGATGTGAAGACGCCCAGAGGAAATGTATTTAATGACAGCAACCCATTCATCACCCATCTTCAGCAGCCTGCGTCTTTCATTGGCCTGTGTGGACGAGTCTGCAGCTCCTCGCCCTCTGAGAGCAGAATAGTCCCAGCCAGGCCAAGAATGTAACTTCTATTACTTTATTATTGGCCACACTGGTTTAAAGCAAGACTTGTAGCTGCTTTCAGCCCAATCCGTCAACATCTGAATCTTCCACACACAGCTGCTTTGTATTAGTGCTCTCCTTTCACCCCCAAATCTCTCGCACATGTTCCCCAGAATCAGACTGATACAAGGGGATATCAGTTTTGCCATTCTAATTACAGTTCACTGCTGAGGGAAACAAAACATTTCTGTTAATGAGTGGCTTTTGGATGGTAACAGACACATTCCCAATTCCACCAAAGCCTAAATAAACGAGTTGTTTTATATTAGAACGTGTTTCTTTTTTCTGGCTCATTTGTCATAACAACAGCAGAGCAAAAACACAGTTGTGCTCAATCATTTCGTTTGTGCTAATGGAGTGTATGTCCTGTTTATGTTCTTCCCATCACGCTTAACAAGGTCAAGGACATGGACAGCTGAGGATTTCAGTTTGAGCTGCTCCGGCCAGATTTGCGCTGATGTTCAACACTTTGCGTAGATTGACTTATTGGCAGTCGTGCTCATATCTTAAGTGAGAGCTGTCCTGCATCTTGTTAGAGCGTGAAATGTTCTACATTTCATGGGTCTTCTAGGTATCCTGAGCTCTTACAGTAAAACTCAGGACTTTTGAGAATGGTGCTGGAGTTTTTTTTTTTTTGGCATGGGGGTTAGCTTAGCTTTGGTACGACACTTCAGCTAAACATAGGCTTGAGTAAAAGTGATTGGACAGGAGAGATTTGGGGTCAGAGCAGAGGTCTTCCTGACATCCAGTTACAGGGCAGAATGTGTGTAGACGCAGAGACAAATCCATCAGCGCCTATAGTAACACCACAGCTGTGAAACTGCCAAACAGGGGTCAGTGGGTGTTGATGTGGTCAGAGCAGGTGCTGCTGACTGTGGGAGCCCCATAAAGAGAAGTGGAGGCAGTCCCTCATGACCCCCACGCTGCAGTCCAACATACAGCAGCACCCTTCCCACCCGACCTCGACCCCTTCGGAGCCAACATGCCTTCCACATGTGTCACAGCCAATGTGCCCCGCCTCCTCCTCTTCTAGCTCCCCAATCCTGAATAAACCGCCAAGGCTATCCCTCAGCAAAGGAAAATATTATTCCCCCTCTCCAAAAACCCGGCAAGTGAAATGTGGTCTCATCTGATGGAGCGACACGACGTTTGCATGTGAATTACATAATTGTTATGGTTTGCAAGAGCTAAAGCCCTTAATTCGTACCACATGATGAATCTGTCGCTCTGTATTTGAGCACGAAATGGAGACAAATTTCCAGAGCCAGTCCATTTTATGACACTGAAGATTCATCTGTTCTGCTGTCTGTGACATTTCCAAACCTGGGCCCGGTCGGTCAGGAGAAATCTGATTATATTTCAGATACTGGATCTGATCACATACTGAAAATGGGTCAGTCAAAGGAAAAAGAAAGTGTTCAGAAATGGGATTACATTCAGTGTAATGTAATCCAGCCTTGGTTTTGACCTGAAGTGAAACTTAAGTATGTGTTGTTCAAAACATTTAAGTAGAATCGGTCTTACCTGTCATCCAAAAAATCTAGATTTTCCCGATCGCAGCAGCAGCAGCTCCGTAAAAATAACCCTCCACACAGCCGTCAGTATCAAACTGAAATAACATATTTGATGCAAGATGTCATTACGTATAAAAACACAGCATCAAAAGTAGTTTCTGTCAATTACATCTCTAATTATACGTCCATTTAGCTCCGTTTACTCTGGGTCAGACGAAGAGAAATTAAAAACAGAAGAGGATTTGTCAACCGTTTTATGACGTCTCTTCAAATAAAAATACTTTATACGATCCAATTCTACCAGCTACATTGTGTTATATAGCCCCATTTATTTAGAGTGTTGGTAATCTGGAATTGTATTAATCATGAAATGTTTTTAAGTGTATCAGATGATTCAGTCTGATGTTACTTTGAAAAACAGCACATGTTCCCAGAAAGCAAAACATCTGGATCATTCTCATTCAGATTTAACTGGGCCCAGGGATGTGAGGATTATGTATGAGTATGGTTTGATTATTATCAGTGTAACCTTTATTAATCTATGTCTCCTTCTTCTTTTTTTTTTTTTTGCAGAGATGCCTGGTATGAAGATGGACGGCTGCTTCTCATCCTCATCACTCTATGCGTTATTCTGCCTTTAGCAATATTACCTAAAATCGGTACGTGAGTAGATGTCATAGTGTTTCGATTTTCATTTGCGGAATAGTTTAGATCAGTGTATCTTAACATATCTCTTTCTTATTCCAACAGGCTTCCTGGGCTACACTAGTAGTCTCGCCTTCTTCTTCATGGTGTATTTTACAGTTGTGGTGAGTGAATTACACGGCCCGGCCAAAAAAAAAGGCACACATGTAATATCTGACTGCACCATCTTCAGTTTTGATTCACTGTCACATTGATTTTTACCACATAATTCTTACATAGTGCCACAATAAGGTTCATAATATTTTTTTCCATCCATAGTTTCATTCATTTT
>JAPSES010000105.1:8161523-8172241 GCA_029822895.1 Maxillicosta whitleyi | reverse complement strand
CCTGATGATCCTGATCAGTCCTGGCATTGTCCATTCTGTTGGACGTTAAAGACATGAGAGGACACTTACTGCAGTTAAATCCACTGAATGTCTCCTGGAATCAGAACCAAAGGTGGTGACGTCAAATATTACATGTGTGTGTATTATGGCTTTTGGGAGACATGCCATTCTCAGTTTTTCTTGTGGTTTTGTTTATATTTTTTATTTATCCCTACTAATAATTATATGACCAATGAAAATAAAATAAATTTTTAAAAAAATGATGTATTAGTATTACACTATACTATTGCTATACATACTGTTACTATTATTAGTAGGGTATCTTTCACAGTAGTCATTTATTATTTCAGTAACAATAATACATATTATATAAAACTATTCTATATTCTGGGATGAAACAAAGAAAATCCAATCCCTCGTAAATATAGTATCTGAAGCTGTCTCCTCACTCTTTTTTCCATTCCTTTAATTTCTTTTTCATAGATCCATTTATAAAGCACTTGGTTTTAGCTGTTATTTATCATTATTCTTATGACTTCATGAATCATATATCCACAATAAAGTAATTTTAGCCATGATCAATAAAGCTGTTGAAATAAAAGTAGCATTTTCTCAGTATTTTAGACCCCACAGGATTCATGGGTACACATATCATGCTCACCTTGGCTTCTTTGTAATCTCTGTAATTATGTTGTTTGTGTCCTCCATTATTAACATGCTTTTTTCTTAATTGTTTTTTTTAATCTCCAGGTTGTTGTGAAGAAATGGTCCATCCCTTGCCCACTGCCTCACAATGCCACTTCATTTTCAGCTGCTTATCAGGTAAGAACTACCCCATTATTCTGCTGTTTTTATGTGCATGCTGACAAATACTCAAACACAAGATGCCATAGGTCTGAGCTGTTTAGTTTAGACCAGACGGTCACGGCCAGGAAAACCCAGGAGACTAAGTTCCCTGATTGGTTTGGCTGTGGCTGATGAGGACCAGAGGAGGCTGCAGGGAGCTGTAAATGGTAAATAGTGGCAGACCTGAAGGGAAGGAAGTTCAGGTGACCTTGCCTAAGCCTGGAAATGGCCTTTGACATTTTGGAATTATACAGCCCATAGAATAACTTTAGACCTTCAGACCTGGTGCAGCTAAACTTAGACGGTTGTTTTCCTTTCTCTGAGCTGCAGCAGCACTGCAGAAGTCATCTCATCTCAAAAATAACACGCTTTGTCCCTCTCTTATTGTTCCTCCAGATATCAAATTCCTCTGACTCAGAATGTACGCCCAAACTCTTTGTCATCTCCAGTAAGGTACGTGTATAAAACCGGCTTGTTTCTCTTGTAGATTGCACATGCAGAACCTATGAGGCGGCTGTGAGAAGCTGTTGAAAGTATGTCTGCTGTGTTGCGGTTTTTTGACTCTGGTTGACAAGTCCCACTCTTTACTCGTGAAGGATTGGGCTGTATATTTGGAACGCGAGTGCACCACGCAGCTGCCACTCACATGTTTATTACACGTTACGGCCATATGTGCATGCATGTGGCTTGCACATTACTTGAAGCACATGTTGGTTCCAATTATTTAAGAACAACATGACAGCGTTTCAGGCGAGATCCTTAAAAACTAACATCTGAATTGTGTATGAAGATGTTTATATCATCCATCTGAACGCATTTAATGAATGAGCGGAGTTCACACCTGAACTCTGCATCTGGTAATTACTCCTCCACACACAGTACCTTGACCCAGAAGCCCCTTCACTCCTGTGTAACGGCGTAAGCTGATAATTTGTAAATGACAGCTGTGCTTTGCCTCGTGTGTGTGTGTGTGTGTGTGTGTTACAGAGTGCCTATGCCGTCCCCACCATGGCGTTCTCCTTCCTGTGCCACACAGCTGTCCTGCCGATCTACTGTGAACTTGACCGGTCAGAACTACACCTCCTGTATGTTTCTAAATTTGAAAACAGATTTGTTAAAATTATAATTTTATCCCTTTCAGACCTACAAAGGCGAGGATGCAGAATGTTACTAATGTCGGTGTTAGCCTCAGCTTCCTGCTTTACCTCATTTCTGCACTTTTTGGGTACCTCACCTTCTATGGTAAGTCGACACCAGCCACCATATAGTGCAGTACGGCACAGCACGTCATGATAAAATATGACACAATACGTGACAGTATATATGATGTGACATATCATGACAACGATACAATAGTACATGATGCATGACAATACGACACGACATAATATGGCATAAGGTGGCTGATTACAATTACTTTTACTTATACACTGTTACATGCAACTTGTTAACACTGCACACAACGTATTCCTATTGCATCGCTGCATTTCTTAAAACTTTTATAGAGCACTCAAAGAAATACTAAGTTTCAACTTTAGTGTATTATTGGAGGACATAACAAGACTTTATTCATTTTGTAACTTTTTTTTTTCACTTTTTTATTGTTATGTAGAAAATCAAGGTCAGTCAAGTTACCATATTTGGTTCCTTACTCGTAAGTGTCAAAAAAATCTTACAAGTAAATCTAAGGAATACAAGAAAAACACATATAAGGTGAAAGGAACATGCGTTTTTGAACTTTAGAAGATCATTTTTATAGCATTACAACACCATAACTTCTGATCCAGACACCTGTTCACATCCACATGATCCCTTTGAACATCATTCCTTACATTAGTACCATTACTTCATCATTCCTTACATTAGTACCATTACTTCATCATTACATTAGTACCATTACTTCATCATTCCTTACATTAGTACCTTACAGACCCTGTAGACCACATTGGACCTAAGATTGTTGCCCCACTATAAGTGTTGCCTTGCTGTCACTGTCTTGTATTGAGTGCAGAAATGGCCAAAAATAGTCACTTGCCCAATGAAGTGTTAAACCAATGTGTTTATGTCCCACAGCTCATGTTGAATCTGAGCTGCTGCTCAGCTATGATCGGTACCTGCCTAAGGACATCCTGGTCATGACAGTTCGACTGGCCATCCTCCTGTCTGTGCTGCTAACTGTACCACTCATCCACTTTCCTGTAAGTACACTGATCACAGAACGTTCTTTTAACACCACTGCAAAGTATTTATGATGAATCAAGGCACATGCAGCCAAATATCAGCAATGTAACCCATAAAGAAAAAGAGATACTTTTGTGTTGACTTTCAAATGAATTTTCCCTTTACACGTAATTCTGAGTGATTTATTGCAATTTATTATAGCATTTTTCGGTGCGGATCAGGTATTTTCTTATGTTTCAGTAGTAAATTCAAAGGTTATTGTATCAAAACAGGGAAAACTGAGGACAACAGTGACTTTTTCAGCAAAATATATCCTCAACTTAACATGAAACAAGCAGCTACAGCCAGTTATTTGTCAAACTAGATGTTTTTTTATTCCAGAAAGGAAAAAACAGCACATGATGCATTTTAGATACAGTGTTTTGAATTGTTTTTCTTGTAACCAACCGAATCCCACCCTTCCCACGTACGTACGTCCAAATTACCACTAAACATGAAACAAAACAAAATGGGGAGGGGGTCAGACTCAAATAAATCATAATATGGGTGAATTAAATAAGGGACACTTTGACACATTATTTCTATGCTACAGGATATATGATGCCACGGGAGGGTGTTGAAGGGATCAAAATACAAAATTAGGGGGTTCCATGACTTATAGAACTTTCCAGTTGATTCTCTGGTGAAATACTTTACTTTTACTAATTTTTGGAAAAATCAAATCACTAAGCCAAACAGATACTTTTGGTGGGTGAGAAGATTTCCACTCCAGAGCTATTCTCCCTACTGGCTATAAAGGCATTTTTCCTGTCTGTGGCCAATAAGAGCTCATTAATTAATAAACCAAAAATGTCCATATCTGCATTCAGCTTCACCTTAATATTATATGCATCGTTAAGAGTATTACAGATGTATGACCGCCAACTCCAAAACTTATGTCATGTTAAGCTAAACTACATAGGTTTGATTGGTGAATCAATGTTGTAGAAGATGAGTGTTTCCATGGTAACTACAGAGCCTTTGAATATCCAAATGGGTCATATCTGATGACCATGAAAAGCTCAGATTTCATTTTACCTGAATAATTTACATGCATCGATAGGATTAATAGATGCTGATGGTTGTTTAGGTGGAATTTTCTACCAGCTCCTAGTATCTAAAACTCATCTGTTCCTTTACTTTGTTGTTTATATTTCTGTTTTCAATATACAGGCGTTATTGTCATGTACTTTTTTACAGAGCTGCTTTGTCGAATGCGTTTCCTTTGTGTATTTTTCAGGCCCGTAAGGCTGCAATCTTGATATTGTTCGGAGGGCGGTCTTTCTCCTGGTGGATCCACACAATAGCTACCCTCGTTATCCTGGGTGTGGTGTTGCTCATGGCCATCTTTGTCCCCGACATCAGAAATGTGTTTGGCGTAGTGGGTATGTGCTCCCTATCCATATCCATGGTTCGTGTTGTCGTCATATTTCTAAATCATGCTAGCTGTCTTTACATGTTGTATTTGTTTTCAACTACACCAGACATTAGACGCAGCCGAGATGCGAGCCAATTATTGATCACAATTATTGATCACAGTATTTTCTTATACATAATTTATGGCGCAGTCCTGCTCAAACAGTTTATGAAGCTGCTATTATCAGACATACAGTATGATGTCTCTGTTATTGAAGTGCCCTTCCTGTTTGTTCAACAGGATCAACAACATCCAGCTGCCTGTTGTTTGTTTTCCCCGGTATTTTCTACCTCAAAATCAACAGTCAGAACTTCAGGTCATTCGACTCCATCGGGGTAAATACATACCGTCCTCCTCATTTTGACTCTGATTACTTTTTTTTTTTTTTTAATTTCAAGCTGATTACAACTCTGTTTTTGTTTGCTCTCTGTGTTTCCAGGCTGTGTTCCTGGTCGTGTTTGGTTTGATTGTGGGAGTTTTCAGCTTCTCTGTCATTGTCATCACATGGGCTCAGGGCCCCTGAACCCCCCATCCACCTCCCCTCCCTCCTTCAAATCAAGCACAAGAGAAGAAGGAAAAATCATGCCAAAGAAATACAATATGAGAAGCAGCACTAGTACTGCATTTTTTATTTTTTTTTTATTGTCAACTGTTTTTTCAATGGACGAAACCTTTCCTACTTTCTGATTTTGCACATTTTTTTTTATCCAAGACTGTTATGTTTTTTTTTTTTTTTGTTTGTTTGTTTTTTTAGATTAGATCAATTATTCAGGTCAGAACTGCAAAACAAGCCAAATTTTCCAATGCCTCTTGTGTAACAATCTACACATATTTTTTTATTACATACCAAATACTACAGATATTTTATAATTTTTAAAAAATTTTGTGATTAATGGCCAAGTATATATTGATCCATCACTGTGTCTACAAATGATTTGCTGCTAATATTGTTCCTGAAACACTCAGCTGTTGTTTGGACCAATATTGTCTAGAGGGAATCATGTCGAACAATATATTAATGCTGGATTTTAATAAAAGGGAAACATTTTCTATGTACTCGTATATAAGTTGAATCTTTTAAGCGCTAAAGGTCTTTATCATTCGAACATCGGTCCGCATCTATGGCCTGGCGTTTGATTGGCAGGCTCGCTCTTGATGCTGAGACCTGCTCGTCCACATTGTGCCTGTAGCTAATCAAAGCCACATGCCTGGTACGTTTCTAATCATGGCGCTGTTTATATTGTCTTCATGCTGCCTCTGGATCCTTCGGCCACCCGACTCCTGCTTTTAATCTTAAGGAATTAGTTAAGACCAGCCCCACCGTCCCTCCAGAGTGCAGTGGCTGCCCGCCCTTCACGCTCCTTTAAAATAGGAGCCCAGTCCAGGAAATATCCCTTACCTATGACGAAGTGCACCACATTTACTATGGACACGGCTGAAGCTACAGGTCATTTGTGTAGACTTGATTGAGTGTGACTTGATATGTAGTTGTTCAGCACTTATGAAGACCGTCATCAGCTGTCTGTCACCGGCGTTATCTGTTAGTTGTAACACAAGCTCTTTTAGCAATAAAACACCCTTGCCCCCCCACCCCCCACCCTGACACTCCTACATGGGGTTACTGTGGGAGCTGCTGAGCTACACCCAAATGCAACACAAGATTACCACCTAGTGTCCAGCACCGTTCACTTCAGTTCAGCCTCATTTGCTCTGGTTTGTGAAACTGAAAAGAGATAAGAAATTTTCTTCCAGTTTTATCATGTGTTGTAAAAACGCACGTTAACGCAGACCAGAGCTGTTTTTACGGCGGTCTGACTGGGGCATGTGTCCTCAGCCTGGGTTGGGAGTGTTTTTGTTTAGTTAAACTCACTCACACCCTGGGCTCATGTCCAGCAGTATGACAACACCATCTCCCAGGGTTAAAGCATGGAATGAGGCGGAGGAACGATGGTGGGCTGAAATTATACTCCTGTTGGCAGCCTCGGCTCTTATATTGTTTTAAGAGGTGTCGGCTGTGTTCTTTGAAAATTATTTGTTGGAAATCAGGATTGGGATCTTTGAGGAACCACTGGCCCTGCTTTGACCTTTGACACTTTACTGTTTGATGACACTGCTTTCAGTGGAATCCAAGCACCCAACAGTCTGAAATATTCAGGTCAACGTTGGCAGGAGATGACAGGCAGCCTCTTTAGATTAGTGGTGCTAGAGCAAATTTCACCTCCTTTTCCTGTTTGTGTTCCAACAATAACATCAGCTCAGCGTGCCATTCACACAGGTAGTGGACGTCAGAAAATGCAGCAAAGCAGAGCATGTACAACATCTGCTTTCTGTTTACCCGCATAATCTTGTTCAACAGGAATTCCAAGCTGAAAGGTGCTTCAAGGGTCTTTTCACATAAGCCTTTAAATGCAGTTTGGCATGATGAGTGGTTTTCCTTGTTAGTCATGGTGGCGGACTGCAACTCAGCAAATGCCATCAATACGCAAGTGTCATCACTGATGAAGAGCTTATTATCTAAAATTTTCCTTCCTTCCATTCTTTCTGTTCCTTTTCAGTCTCCATCACCTTGCGCTGCTTTTCTGCTTTTAATCGATTTCCACACTCTATCAGTAAACATACCCTGTGTGTCACAGTAAGAGCATTCCTTGATCTGAGAAGGTTTTTTTTTTTTTCTGAGACTGTAAATGCTTTGATTATAGCAGAATCTACTCTTTTCATGCTCAGATTTCTTTATTTTTTAAGTTGTTGGTTTTTTTTTTTTTTTTACAGGTTATTATTTAGTACAGAACACCAGGCAAATGTATTTAACAGGAAGGAGCCTCACTTGTTCAACAGGTTTACTGTATCTTCTTATGTTTCTGTTTTCCGTCTCTCAGATGCTCCGTGTTGCACATATACAGATGAATTTTGATTTTTGTTCAAACACCACCAGCTGCAGAAAGCCATCTGTTATAAAAACGCTGAAAACTGCTGCTTATATTTTAAGTAGTGTTTTTTATTGTGTGCAGCAAACAAGCTGCTGTGTTGAATAGCTGTCTTTAAACTGAATTGCCTGACATACCCATCACCTGTCACAGCTCAACAATAGCAGCAACACAATGATGTGAAATATACTGGCCTCCAGAGCTGCTGTCGCCATAGTCACCGACACATTACAAACCTTGGAGGGAGACTGACTGGGATGTTATATTGTCCACAGAGAAATGAAGGTTGAAAGTGAAATAATCCTCTGGTAAACAAACACAGGGGATTTCCAGTGTTCAAAGATTGCAGCGCTTAGTTATTTTGGCAGATGATGAGCAGGGGTTGAGGCTGATGGAGGCCCACTGGTCACTGGCACAGTATGGGGTTCAGACCAGTCTGTGTTTTTGGGGGGGTGAGCTCTTCTTGCTGCGCTCCCATCAGCCCTGGGCTGAGCTCTTAATGCGTCCCTGACGCCTTGCTGGCGCAGGGGGCCACGCTTCCTCACATCTGGAGCCAATTACCCAGAAGGGGCTGTGACACAGTCCCCCCACCCTCTATGTTATGTTCTGTTGTCCACTCTCACAGTTACATTCCTCAACTTTTCACTACACTACTACGTTCCCATTGAGAAACGTCATAAATAATATATATACCCCTTTATAAAGATTGATGTTGCCATATATGTAACCTATAAGATGATATATTATCATCAAATATACAGCTTTAGAAATAATTAACAGACCACTGTGACAAAGTAGAGGAAAGTCAACAAGAAATAATAACATGTAGTAAGTATATTAAGAATAGCTGATGTTGAAAAACAATGATGAGACAATGAATATTCTTAAAAAGAAAAGAAAAATAGCAAAATGTCATTTGAAAAGTCTCAAGCGAAAAAATAATTCTCTCCAAAGCTGTACATCCTCTGGATATTTAAAGATACAAGTTCATAACATGAACATCATGAACAAAAGTACTGAGGCGCGTTGAATCCAGACATTTCATTGTTAACAGAGTTCTGGGCCACAGAACACTGACAAATGTCATAGTTTAATTATATGTTGTAATAAATATTATTTCAATACTCGTTTCTTAGGGGTTAATTTTGTCACCATTATCACCTGTGTTTAGAGAATGCTTCACAGTTTGTTTTTAAATAATATTTTTTATCTAAATGTTTGTTTTTTATCATTGTATTTGCTTTACGTGGTTTGTTCAGCTGTCATCAGCCTTTAAACTTACTGACAGTTATTGTAATAATGACTGACGTGAGCATTTTTATTGTGATAATATTCTAAGTCGATAGGAAAGGGAAGGCATGTGAGCTGTGATACGCCCCAGTATTTTTGTCCGATTTCTCCTTAGTTTCATAAATCATTTGCACAAATAGTTTGTTACTTCAAACTTAAATATATTTAATATGTGGGAAATCAAAATACGTGGGAAATATCTTGTCGACTTCATCTTTCTTTGCAATAGTGTCAACTTCATTCACATTTTCCTGTGGCAAAGTGCTGGCTGTAAACACTGGCTGTGAGAAAAAAAAAAAAAAAAGGTCAAATGAGTTTTTACAGTTGTGATTTACGGTCTGGCTCTAATTCCACTGGAGAGAGTCCTGCAGGGATACGTTTGTGCTTAAATGTGTGGCTCAGTTTAGACCTGAGGAGAATTTGGGGTCTTGTGACTGTAGGACAGGGGTTAGATGTGGTGACTGATGGATGTAGGTGAGTTTGTGATGGTAGGGAGGAGGAGGAGGGGGGGGCATGAACAGTATTATTGGCCCGGCAGGATTTCTCTCCCTGGGTCAAAAAAGTGTGCCATACTCGCCCTATTCCCCACTGCCCTGTTTGGTACCAATGCTGTGGTTCATTAGCTGCAGCTATAGGGTGTACCTGGGCCCAGAGCCAGGAGATTGAGCTGTCCTGGGTTACACGGACATAAACCCAGAGCACAGACTGTGAAGTGAATGTGGAAACTCCACAGGTGGCTGAAATTAAACCGTATATGGAGAATTACTCTGGTCTGATATATGGGAGGCTTTTGGTAGCAGGACTTGAGCTTGTGTGCAGTAAAAATGTTGTCATCTTGAAAGGATACATCAGATGCATTTATGTGTGTTTGATTGGGGGAGGGGGGTGGCGTGCACATGTCTTTGTGTACATGTACACACAACATCCACAAGTGGAGGTGTGTAGAGTTATGTGGAGCTTCACACTTCTCCCATGAGGACATAACTCAAAATTTGGCCGTGACAGCCACTCACGCAGAGAAAGTTAAAGTGGAATGAGGACGAAAGAGGGATGGAGGCGAGGAGTGAGTTTGACAGACAGCGAGGCAGAAAAGGGGGTTGAACAAAGTAACAAAACAAATCATCCTGGACTGTAAAAATGCCAGCTCTGGCTCCAGGCTAAAACAAAGGAGAGATGAAGTAAAATATACAGATTCAAGCAAAAAGGCAGAAGGGGGGGGGGGGGTTTAGAAAACTTGAATTCAGCAGTCTTATTCTGCCCTCTGCTGGACAAATCATTAATAATACTGGTCTACTATTTATTTATTTTAGAAAATTACCTACCTTACAGATTAAATATCCTAAATCTTACATGATTTAATGACATTAATTGGGGGAAAAATAACAAAAGTGTTAGTAATATTATGATTTCAATGCATACAATAAAGTGTTGTCATACATATTTGTTTATTTATATGACTTAGGCAAGGCAAATGTACCTGTAACAATTGAAACACAAGGCATTTCATAGTGCTTCACAAAAATAAAAAAGAAACAAGTTTCAAACACACACACACACACACACACACAAAGCTTGAGGTTTATTGTCATTTCACGTACATGAAATGAAATTCGTACTCAGTACCAGCAGTATAAGTCCCTGATAAAAACTCTTAAAACAGTGACCAATAAAACATAATCAATTATATATAAATAATAATCAGTTAAAAATAAATTAAAAGAGAACACTTCCAGATGTTCTATGCACAGTTGAACAGAGCTGTTTTCAGCCTGGACTTCAACATGGTCAGTCTCACTTCTATTATATTATAGTATATTATATTATAGTTTATTTCAGTAGAAAGAACCTGTAAAATGAATGTATTGTAATGTGCAGACAATGTTTTGAAATAGATCTGGTCGTTCTGAGATGGACATTTTGACCCAAGAATGTATCTTGAAACGTACATTGTCCATTCTGTTGGACGTTAAAGACATGAGAGGACACTTACTGCAGTTAGACTGAAATAACCTGTTCCAGCT
>JAPSES010000105.1:8127088-8148641 GCA_029822895.1 Maxillicosta whitleyi | reverse complement strand
AAATAACATGTGAAATGATATAATAATGTGTTAATAATTTCACACATAAGTCGCTCCAGAGTATAAGCCGCACCCCCCAGACAAACTATGAAAAAAACTGCGATTTATAATCCGGAAAATACGATATTGTTACGGAATAGGCCTCAGACTAGAATCCTTTGTGAGCACCATTCAGAACACTGGGTTTTTCTTTTACATTTTTGTTACATTTCACAGCTGAAGAAACCACCCAACTGCACCAAAAACCTTTCAGCGCTGTTAAATCTCATATTTCCATTTTTAACATTAACAGCTGACAGTACAAATTGAATCTAGCCTTATATAGTCCTGTGCCAGTGAGTTCATGTGTTTCAGTTCCCAGTCCCATCCTCTCTTCATCACACCACCTCACTAAAAACAAACAGTGCGGTCACTACCTGGTACACCAAACGGTCGTCAGACTAACTGGAAGTCCGTGCACCTGTGAGGTCAGCTCGAGCCTCTTGTGATGTTTACTCACTGAGGCCTCCTCCCACCATCCGCACAAGCCTTTACAGACATGCTTGGTTTTCATGATGAGGGATTAAAAATGTTTTTTTTTTTTATGTGTGTGTGAGTGTTTTTTGTGTGTCGGAGGCTGTATGAAAGGCTTCTTTGCTTTCGTCAACACTTGGTCCTCAGTGCGCACCAATCTCAAACATCCACTCTCTGGGCCTGAAGGGATTTGTCCTCTAATGCTCTCTGTGCTGTTTGGTTAACTTAATGCTGTGACATGTTTCCACAGATCCTCCAGGAGATGCTGTATGGACCCTCTGTCGACTGGTGGGCTCTCGGGGTGCTGCTCTACGAGATGCTGTCAGGACACGCCCCCTTTGAGGCTGAAAATGAAGATGATCTCTTCGAATCAATCCTCAATGAGGAGATTGTTTACGCATCTTGGCTCAGCAAAGAGGCAGTGAATATCCTCAAAGCTGTGAGTCTGCGAGTCAGTCAATATGAATTATTGGTGAAAACATTTTGAAGAATGGGTGATGGGTGAAGCTGGAAAGAAATGAAAACAGGAGTTGTTTTTGTTTTTGTCAGACATTGACAGATCTTGGCCCAGAAAACTGTAAACTATACTAAACTATAAACCTATGCCTGGAAAAGAGTACGTTTCATAGATAAATGCACAGATTTTTTAAGCAGAATACAAAAGGTCTCATTTTAGGGTAGATTTTACTATATTATACTATGCCATACTATACTATACTACACTACACCACACTATACTACACTACACTATACTGTATTATACTACACTATACTATACTACACCACACTATACTACACTATACTGTACTACACTACACTATACTACACCACACTATACTACACTATACTACACTACACTACACTACACTATACTATACTACACTACACTACACCACACTATACTACACTACACTATACTGTATTATACTACACTATACTATACTATACCACACTATACTACACTGAAAGTCTCTCAATATACTTATATACAATATACTATACTTTCCACACAGAAATTCTATGACAACTACACTATACTACACTAGACTATAGCACACTATACTACACTATACTATAGCACACTATACTACACTATACTATACCACACTACACTGTACTACACTACACTACACTACACTATACTATACTATACTATACTACACTACACTACACTATAGCACACTATACTACACTACACTACACTACACTACACTACACTATAGCACACTATACTACACTATACTACACTACACTACACTACACTACACTACAGCACACTACACTATGTGGTAAAAAATTATGACTCTCACACGAGATCAGGTCAGGGATCAATTCCACCGTTGTTTATTTCAAACAGATCTTTATACCACCTTCACATGTGATCATACCTCGTCACTGAACACTCAGACTCTGTTCACTTTCCCAAGAAAGATGTTTGTTGTTTTCCTTTCTTCCATGTGAACCTGAACAGGTTCCCATGTGAACCTGTCTCTGGGAACGTTCCATGAACTCAGTTCTAGACAAAGTATCAACTGAAAGTCTCTCAATATACTTATATACAATATACTATACTTTCCACACAGAAATTCTACGACAACTACACTATACTACACTACACTATAGCACACTATACTACACTATACTATAGCACACTATACTACACTATACTACACTACACTACACTATAAACCTATGCTTTATACTGCTACATTTTATTATTTTGCACCTAAACTTTAACTCTTTAAAATAGTAATATTTTGCTTTTTTTTTAATGGAATCATGCATTTTAAAACATTTCCCTGTGGTCTACATGAACTGTAAATGCTCTGCTTGGGTCTGAATTTTTCATTAATTCAACTCCACAGGTCCGTCTTCAACAATACTTCTGACTAATAACACCAGAAAAGTCATTTTGAGTGCTGGTTCTTTAAATGCGAATAAGCCACTTCATGCCCCGCCCCCTCTAGGTTGTTGACTGTGCTGCTCTGTCCTGTTCAGCTACTTGTATTCGTTAACCAATAACTGACCCTTTCAGGTAATCAACTGGAAGTTTGGACATATTTTCAGTTTTTACTACAGCCGCTGCTGCTGATAACCAGTTATGGCGTAATGAGAGATTGTTAATCAGAAATCTTGACCTTATAACGTAACTAGTTTTAAAATGTAACAAGTTAAGAACGAATTAAAACAGGTTATAGAAATGTACTTGATTTTTGCCAGAATGAATATAAAGATAGTTTTGCAGCAGCTGGAGGGTTCAAATTCAAACTGCATGAACTATTAGGGTCCAAATACACAAATAAATAAACCAAAAACCAATAAAAGTGGGTTCAGTAAAATATGAGCCCTTTAACTGATCATAAATGAGATCAGATTCTCCCTGAGTCTGAAAGCAGATTAATGGAGAAAAAAACAATGTCAGAATCATATCTCAATCGAGTTTCCTGCAGTTATATTCAGCGTGACATTAGGGATGTCAATAATTAACCATGAAGTGTCATATCAGTAATTATAATTAACAAGATTATATTTTCCTCTTAACTTTATGTCATCACTGTGGTCTAGATCTAATACACTGTTGCTCATAAAGTTGGAATAGTTGCAATGATCCCATACTGAGTCCCAGTTACATGAATAAATTACATTTCATGAGAAGAGGTAAAAAAAAATATTGTAATCCGTCTTCATCTGCATCAGTGTAATTTAATTATGAAGGCGAAGAGATATTTATTGGCTTAGAAGGTTTTTAATGTTTTATATATGTTTTAGACTTTGTACAGCACTTTGATCAGTTCTGATGTTTTTAGAGTTGCGTCATAAATAGGACTGGCTTGGACTGAGTGGAAGGTTATTAGATATCTTTTTGAAAATACAAACTGTGCGATTTTCTCTAAATGATTAAATATAAGCATGGATGATCTGATGTTGTTTTGTGCTGTTATGGAAAATTAAATCCACTTTTCCATGCGTCTATATAAAACAGTAGAATCAGTTCCAGGTTGCATTTGATCAGCGATCGGTAACCACAGCTGTCGGTAACCTATTTAATCCTCCTGTGTCTCTGAAAATGACTCTGATGAGGCAAAAAAATTTGTGTTACGGAGTAGAATTTCTACGATAACAAACAAGAAATGTGTCGCTGCAGAAGCTTCATGTACTTTCAGAGCACTTGAAATGGAAAATACTGAAAAAAAAGGTTCTGGAATGTTTGCCCATTGATGCTAAACTACAAGTACTGCAGCTCTTACTGAAAAATTCAACCAATGTTCAAGAATAAAATCAACCATATACTAGTCAGATTGCAGAAAATGTTGTGGAAATACAGATAAAATCTCTTATTTCATTTGCTTGTTTTTTTCCAGACGAATGAAAACGATTTTAAACATAATGTTAAATAATCCGCACTGTCTCCAATACTTGCATTATGGTGATTATGTAATACTTATACCAGTCCTGTGACACGACAGAATAAGATCCGACTTCTGAATTTCTGTGGTTGGGTTTTTTTTTTCCTTACATTTCAGTCTGACTGACAGTCGGGCGGCAGACGGACGGAGCTCTGCCAGCCAGCTGTTTGGCCCCACTCTTACATAACTATATTAAGGCATGGTCCGCTGCCCGGCGCGGGCACACAAGGCTATAAATACAGCAACACCTCCTCCTCCCATTCCAGCCCTCTTTGCACCCTGTTCGCCCCATATCCTTGTTGTTATTCCAACATGCTTGAGGAAGCACCCAACCAATCACTCAGGCTCGTTTATGTCCCCTGTCATCTGTTTTGCATCGGTGCCTGTAGATACAATTGGATTGTTTATATGTAGGAGTTTGATCCAGTTCATGGGCCAGTCTGGATGTGAGACCTTTAAGCTTAGTTTTTTAGGACAATTAGAAAGAGTTTTCCTAATCTATTCCAATATTATGTTATATATAACCTGTGAGAAATTTTTTAGACCACCTGTTGGAAAAAATATTCACTTTAAGATTACTTTTCAACTTCAGATGCCCTTATGTTATGTTACTTTTCATTGGAAATCTTGGTGTCTGGTGTCTTTAATTCAAACACTTATTAATTTCTTTGTTGGCCTTCACGTTTATGAGAAATGTAGACCTTTCATTACCTTGTCTCAGAGGTCTATTAATTACCTCCAAAACTCTATAAATGTCCTTATTATTCTATTCTTTTCTATTCTATTCTATTTTATTGTAGTAATTAAGATAGAATTATCTGGATAAAGACCTGAAAATCAAGTGAAAATAAGGCAATAAGTAAGTAAATAAATAAATAAGGCAAATTCTTATAATTCAGATGCCATACAATGCATATATTTACAAATGACTTTAATAATTAAGGAGGTATGACAAAAACATTCTTTTTGAGAGGTGAACTGAATGGTACAACTTCACCATAATGAAACATATTAATGGTCATCATTTAATCCCACTTCTATTACCTTCTATGCAGAGATGATGATTGTGATTTCATTGACTTGCACAAAATCATTGCCCAACAGGGGTTATTTTAACTATAAAGAGCTTTATTTTAGTCAGTAACTTAGTAATTTTGTACTTGACTATCATATTATAACCCCAAAGTCACATAATAACACAAACATTAGAGAAAAGAGTCCTTCAGAGTTTCAGTTTCCTATCAGAAAGCTCTGTGGCAGCATAAGAATCTGGTAAAAACTATTCTGAATGTAGCTTATTTTAAGTTTAACATAGGTGGGCTCAGCTGCACGAAAACCCGAATTGGCTCTTTCAGGTTCTCACATGGTTCTGCATGTGTGTCGTGATGTTTTCTAACCTTGGGATGTCCCTGAACGCCTCCTGTCTCACACATTCAGACCTACCCTGTCAGCCTCCTGAAGATGTTGTACAACTTTTCAGAATCATGCAGTGGGAGCTTCAGAGCATGGATGAAGTGACACTTAAATTAATTCGATATACACAATAATTGTCAGTGGTTTTTCTATTATCTTGTGATCAATAAGTTATTTACCCATTACTATTCATATTTAAGCTTTGTGCTTTCCTAGTGTAGCTAAAACTGGCTTCTTTCCCATTTCTCTGGTGCAGCGCTGACACAGCAGGCCTGTCGGTGAGGATGGCATAGCTGAAGGGTAGCCATGGAAAGATGGCACTGGCATTAGTGGAAAAGTTTTTCCTCAGTTTTGTGGTTTCACAGAAATGAAAACTCCTTGACCCCTGTTGCTGCGTCTACACGTGCTATTTCCACTGTAATGCCATGCTGGTCTGTTAGTGGTGGGTATTTTGTGTGGGTTTTTTTTCTCCCCATAACTACAAATCACATCATTAAGGCCTGCACACTAACCTCCATGGTGTTTGCTTAGGGGAGGGGCAAATGAAGTCGATGTTCATAGCGATGTCTGACCTGTGTTACGCAGGTTTCAAGTCTGTGTAGGATGATTGTCATGGTGATCTAGCAGCAGTTGAGGTAAACATCTACCTTGAATGCAGATAAAACAACAATGCATGATGTATATCTGTATCTGCAGGACTGAAACGTGCAGAAGTGTGATCTTTGGAGGGTCCTGGGTCATTTTTTCCCCATGTTTTACTGAGTGTCATTCTTCCATGTCTGCTCTGACGTCTTTCTCGTCTCTTTTCTCTGTCTTTTCCGGGATTGTTTAGACTCCAATAGTTAATAGTGTTTGGGACCGCTATGGAAAGGCTTATTAATCTTTCCAATGGGTTCAGGTTAATCTGGCCACTGTCAGCACAGAGGCAGAGACTCGTTAGTTTTTTTGTTGTCTAATCTAAATGTCACTTCTAGCCTCAAAGTGTCCACAGTCTATACCCGGAAAAAAAAAAACTGTCCAAAATGCTGCTTCTGTTGTTGTTTTAGTTTCCTCCCAGAGGCAACTCAGAACAAAGTTTTTTAATTTCAAGTTTGTTTTGTTTTGTTTTGGCCGTTCCCTTGGGCTTCTCACGTCTATTGGCATCTGCCTTGGCACAGAGACAGGCCTCAGTTAGAGTTCCACAGGTGGTTCATTGTTAACACCAGGAAGTTGAGACACTGCGACTGCACACTCATGAACTAACATGAATTGTATCATACTTACGCATTGTGGGAGGGGTCGGACATAATACAGGGAGTGTTTTTTTTCTTATTCAGGAGGGCGGGGTTTGACTGAATGTCAGCCTGGATTGAGTCCAAATGGCAACTTCCCCAAAAAATGTCTAATCTAGTTGAATAAAATCTACTGGTTTGTACTGGTGATCTATTTGTTCAGTAAAATCAGTGGCTTACAACTGTAATTAGTGTTATTTATTACATTAATATACATAATAGTACAGGGTGTAAATAAGTTTCTTTCGGCTTGTCACTTCAGGGGTCGCCCCAGCGAATCACATTCATATTCACATGTTGATTTGGCACAGGTTTTTACGTCTGATGCCCTTCCTGACACAACCCTCTGTATTTATCCGGGTTTGGGACAGGCACAATAGGTCTTTACAAATTTTTAAAAATTACAGAAGTAATTAATGAGATATGTTCATCAGATAGTGATCTGTGTACTCAGTGGTTATCAAAATCACATTTGTGTATTTCAAATACCCTGTTGGTCGAATAATTTCTGTTAAATAAACCCCTAAAAAATGGCTACTCCTCAAGAAAAGGCACAATCTGTATCTTTGTTGAAACAAAATCGGATATGCAGACTCAGCTAAACTACAGGATTAAATATGGAAAATATCCACCTTCAGGTTTGTCAGTTCGTGGGCAGCACCAGAAATGTATGTAGACAGGGACAGTGTTGGATAAAGGGAGGAATGGACGACCAGTCTCAGACATCAGTCCACTGGGTTTCTTTCTATGGGGTTATGTTAAAGATATCATGTGATGAACAAAGATAAGATAATGACTAGAAGTAAAAGATCCATGATGCAACTGATGAGACTATACTACAGCCAACATGGCAACAAATCCAGTCCTGTGCGGATGTGCTGTGATCTAATGAGGTGTATTAAATGAGGCAAAAAAAAAAACTTCAGTATCTACTGTTTATTTTGGAATAATTTCCACAGATTTGTCCACTCCTTTGATTTTTAACTTGTCAAGAGACTTTAGGGACATCCTGTATAATCAAAATTTATTTATTTTTTTTTCAGCTTTATTTGGTTTGAAGTGTCTGACAATTTATCTGCTTTCCCATCACAGTTCTTGACCAAAAACCCTGCTCGTCGTCTGGGCTGTGTGCCCTCGGAGGGGGGAGAAAGCGCCGTAACCAGCCACGCCTTCTTCACCGCCATCGACTGGGAAAAGCTAAATCGCAGAGAGATAGAACCACCGTTTAAGCCGAGGATTGTGAGTCACATGATAGACTTTATTGATGGGACAATGTTCTCGCTGTAAATGATAATGAAGACGCTCGATAGACATTATGCAATGTTTGCCCTTGTCTCACCTTTGCGTCTACTTTTATGTTGCAAGATCAATTTACTAAAATGTAACTAGCTTAAGTTTATTTTTTTAATGGTAGCATTACAAACCAGCAGATTAACCAGTTGTTTAACAAGAACAAATGTCTTACACCTTCCAGAAAACACCCGAGGATGTGAACAACTTCGACCCAGATTTCACTCAGGAGGAACCCACCCTGACGCCCATCGATGACCCTCTGTTCCCCTCCATCAACCAGGAGGAGTTTCAGAACTTTTCCTTTACTTCACCTGAGTTGCTGGAGAGCTAGACCCTCTAAGACAGAAGCCAGGAGTTACACGAAATATGACACTGTCACATTCCCCAGAGACATGAGGGTGCAAAGGGCTGTGGAGTCAGCCAGACACAGGCCTGGCAAGAACTGGGGCTGCACCTGGTGAACTTTTACCAAGCACTTCTGTAATTTCTGAAAAGTGACCTGTGAATCAAGCAGTGTCGCAGCCTCTGAAGTGACTCTGATGTGTCTTGTGTAAAAGTGGCAGCACTCACATGTTATGATGAAACAGACTTTGATTGTACATTTGCTTTTACGCAATTGGATTCTTGCAGTTAGTTAAAATCAAAAAGCACTTTTGGAAGATGTTGACGTGGTTTGTGTTTTTACTTTTTTTCAGCACTAGCCAGTTTTTACCAGAAAGCCTCAGATTCCCAGTCAAGTCATGGAAGCGCTAACATTTGAAATAGTTTCTTAATGATGTGTCCTGACTCCGGGAATAAAACAGACGCACATAGTGGCTTAGTAAGAAGAACTGGCATGTGTCTCAGTGACTAGTACTTTGCTTAACTAGCCAGGCACGTTGAGGATGATGCAAGATTTCATCTGAGGTGAAAACACAGTGATGATTCAGCCTGACAGTAGAATGCAAAAGTTTTAAGATTTCACCATTTGGTCCGACCTGATGCGACAAACAATGCCAGCATGGTCTTTGGCAATGTAAGTTGTGGTTTCTTTAAGTCTTTCTCAAGATTAACAAACATCATTCAGCATCCTGCCCTTGTCTTACACACTCTCCCTTTCTTTCCTATAGAATAGAATAGAATATATGCATTTTCATACATACAGATCCAATAAAGCTCACTCACTTAAACCACCTCTTCCACAGCCTTCAAAGAAGCAGACATACCCAGATTCAGTTCTGAAAACTTCACCCTGCAGTGCAGCTACATGGGGTAATTATAAGGTGGGGTGGTTCATTTTTTTTCATTACAAACCAGCTGAGAATAAACAGGAAACCACACGGCGTCATTACTGTCGCCTTTGATAGAAACAGGAAGACATGAGGAGGAGGGAATGATACTTTAGTGCTATTTAAATGTCAATGAATGTTTGGTAATAGGCATGAAACTACCAACAACAACACCTGAAATAAACAAAAAATCCAACTTGCAGAGGAATATCATGTAAACGTTACCATTGTCCATAACTGAACCTGTCCAGACAAGAACAGCCCGACCTTACAGAACGGAGATGGACTCTTCCTGTTAGTTGGAAGGAGGAAGTCTTCAGTCTCCACATCACATCTGTTTATCTCTTCAGCCCACTTTCTAGTGGAAGATTATGCTGCTGAATGAGTGCCTGTGTCTATTCTGAAACTGAAAAATGATTCCAAGCTCTGACAGAAGACTCCCTTTCTTTCCTTTAAAGGGTCAATCCAACATTTTTAAAAACTGCATTTGGAGGCTAATAATGCCTCCAAGCTCTTTATATTATTCTTTCATCACTTAAGTCTCATCTTCAACAAGTGCTTTAATCTCAGGACTTACAAAATAGCTAACTAATCTCCTTTAAGCTTTCTTTAACAAAGATAATTGGTGTGTGCTATACAAAGAATAGGACATTGAGATAAACTTCACTTTTTGTTTACCCATTAATATGACCGTGCTTGGCAGCTTTCCGCAGGTGATGTCTAAATGAAAGGAGAGATTTAAGAGCCTTGTCTCAGCTTTCAACACTGAGACATAGTGATGGCTGCCAGCAACATGTCTGTACGGCTTGATTGAATCACTGTTTGACCCTGGTCTGTCTCCAGTTTGACTGATTGTCCAAAAGTAGCAACAGATAATGACAAAGACCCCTCACAGGAATTCTATAAATAATGAGTTCCCTGTGGAGATTGTATTTTTTTATTTTTTTTTTTCCTTAAGCTCTTTCCACATCAGTAAAAACTGCATACATCACACATTCATTGCGTCAATCTGCAATCGGCTCTAAAGAGTCAGCAGAAACCAGCGACTGTGTCCCTCATTACAATGACAACGCAGTAACAGTACTTTCAATATTTCCTTTTCAAAAGTAGGTGTCACACAGCCCAAACTATTTCTACTTGATTTATTAAAATGGCATTTTCAAGAAATAAAAGTTAGAATGTACAGTTTTATAGATGTATAAAAATGTATAGTTGTGTATACAATTACTTTCATATAATTTATTTTGCAGGTTTCACACTTTCTGCTGAATCACAGATGACACAAGACTATAAACCACTTTAAGATGGAACCTATTTGCATTTCAGTCAGCTTTCACAGCATAGAATTCATTAGAATGACAAAATCAATACATGCTGTTTGCTCCGGTTGAGTTATCTCTGCAGTTATACACTAGCACACTGGGGCCTCTACAATGACTACAGGTATAGACAGTCATACAAAATAACCCTGTAAGATGTGGCATTTTACTTCTAGCACTGCAAATAGCAATTGTTTTAAGAACTGATTAAGCAAAAATGTATCTCACACAAGTGGTTTGCAAAAATTGCATCTATGAATCACAATCTGTCTTAAAGTGGCAACTCATTCCATTGATTTTTTTAGCCACACTTTGACCACACTAATTTATGGCTAAAAGGAGATATTGTGTGATATCTTATTGTTTTTGTTTTCCTTTGCATCAGGATGAACCACAGTCAGAACAGTTCTTTGGTTCATACAACAGAATTACTGGATGTTTTTAACTGACAAGTAGTGTCAAGAAAGTAATGCCTATAACAGCAAATAAAATCCTCAAGTCCTCATCTGCAGCTCTGTCTACAGTTATCGTCTGACACTGAAGTGTTGTCCCACCCAAGCAATAGTGTGGGGAAGTGAGAACCAATTCAATATTTTCATTATTTTTACAAGCAGTTGTCACAACCAAGAAGATCGAATTAAGATGATGCTGCACTTCAAGGACTTGCAAAGTCATTTTTTAAATTTCTGGAACGGAGTTGAAGTACAGAGGAATGAACTGACTGAAAAACAAATGCTGAGGTGCGGGAGGTGGAGTCTTATTGATGGGCATTTTCCAATGGAAAATTACTGTCATTTCGATGCCAGGAAGTGTATTTAGAATTCTTTCAGTCACATTCCTTTGTTGTGGTTGATGAATTTATGACATTTTTAGGGACATTTGCCCAAAAAAAATCAGTTTAGACAGAGAACACTACAAATTCGAGAGTGGATTTTAATTGCACATAAAAACAAACGGTACGTATAATGCATAACAACTGTTAAGTCAAATGCAATACATGTGGCACACAATGATTATGAAATAAAAGACATAACTTAAGACAGAAACAAAATAATTTAGGGGCTTAAAACATTAAACTTAAAGACAAAAAAAATGACAGTCATAGAAGCAATTTAGCACACAGCAAAAGAAAAAACGAAGTTATGATAGCTAGTGAGTGCCATTAACTTGCTTAATGGGACACTATTATTATTATTATTATTATTATTATTATTATTTTTGTTGTTGTTGTCCTTTTGGCTGCGATATTGTCCCGGCTGCATGTTCTCACAGACTGTTCCAGGATGTTCTATATCTTGTGTCCTGAGCGCGTACACGGTGGAAAAAGGCATGTGATTGCGCGTCCCCGCGAACTTGGGGGGAGGAGTCACAGCTTCTCAACGGCGCAACATTGTCTCTTCAAGTAATCTCGCTCTCCAGCGTGGCACTGTCTTTGATGAAGAGTGAAGGAAAGCCGGGCTTTGCGGATGAAACATTGATCTCTTTAACCGAACGGAAACAGTGAAAACTCTCACGGTATCGGCTTGTGGATTTACAGATTTGTTTGTTGGAAAAACCGTGGGATTTTGGTTAATTTCTGAACGGGCCCGGATACAGCTTGATTGCGATAGTGAGACTCAACTCAGGTCCTTTCGTCCTGACATGGACACAGGAATTGTACCCGAAAAAAAGAGGTAATGTATAACCCTGTCTAACACCGTGTAGCAGATTATATATTTGTCTGACACACTATTGGGATTTACGTATAACAATTGTTGAGGTGTACGAGGTTATATTTCAAGGTTATCCGGTAGTTTAGCTTGTTTGGTGGACAAATGCGACGGCTAGCGACGCTGTTAATCGTTAGCTAGAGGCTAACACAGTTAGCTTGTACAGATATAATATATATATTTTACTGCTGAAAATACACCTAAGCACCATTAGCAGATCAATACAGTAGGTAAATTTATCTTTAATTTTGATTAACTCTGATTTCAGTTTATTT
Organism: Maxillicosta whitleyi; assembly: GCA_029822895.1. Classification (NCBI taxonomy): domain Eukaryota; kingdom Metazoa; phylum Chordata; class Actinopteri; order Perciformes; family Neosebastidae; genus Maxillicosta; species Maxillicosta whitleyi. The sequence goes on along the minus strand of JAPSES010000105.1, from coordinate 8,136,173 downwards.
TAGCTAGCTGGTTCAATATGGTTAAGTTTTGTGACTGTAATTGCTGTTGTTCTTAGCGATGTTTACATTGTTAAGGGAAAAAAAAACATGTCGGTTTATAAATTATTCGTGATCTGTAATAGCCTCATACAGGTGGAGAACAGTTTATGTGTGACGTTCTTACCTTGACACTGTTGAGGTAAGAGCTCATGTGAGCCTTGCAGGAGTATGGTTTCTGTTAAAATATTTAACATTTAGTGGCTTTACCCTTGGTGTGAATTTCCGTTGAGTTTCCTGACTGGTAATTATTAATGATTACATTGAAAGGACAGTTGTGTTTGACTCTTGAAAGCTGGCAGTTTTACTTGTAAGATTGTGCTAATTTTTGCTAATGTATTCTGTCTGAGTGAGAATCAAATTGACAGCATTTCACTTAGTCTTTTGATTACCTTAATATTAAATAGTAATAACACAGTCTATTAAGCAAAGTAGACTGCAGTCAACACAAAATCAATTGAGCTCCATTCAACTGTCAACTAAACTGTCAACTAAATGATGAAAGATTTGTATGATTAATTTGAACAGTAATGGGTCAGAGCAAAACCTTTTGACCTTACAGTCTACATATAGTGCACATTATTATTTCACACAATTCAATGAGTATAATCTAAAAGAAAGGAGGAGTGCCCATTGTGAAGATAATGCAAATAACTCAATTAGGTGACAGGTGGTCCACTGACAGCTCTCTGTGTGCATAACACATTTTGTTTTTTTTTTTGTCAGATTTCTGGTGGGATATTCACTCAACACAAAAGCAGATAATAAGAGGAAGTGCTTTTACTGGTAACACCAACAGGCAGGCTGTCCACTTGTTAACTGTTATAAAAGGGTTCAGCTAATGGCCAACATAATTATAAAAGGCAGGGTTTTTGTTGTTGATCCAGAGAAACAATAAAATTCATGCAAGAGAAACGACTGAATAAAATGATTCTCCCCAGAATATGCACATGAGCAGTAATGTTATATTGCCATATAAATAAGATTGTACGTTGTTCCATGTGCAGTTTGATGACTAACAATTGTGGTACAAATTTATACAGAACTGGAAAAGGATATCTGTGAAAATGTAACTGGCCGTTGTGTGAAAATCCAATTAAATTCTTCTGAGATTACCGTAACTTCTTTTTCCTGTTTTGCCCAGTTGGGATTAGTGGTGGGTGTAGACTTAATATTCTTACTGGTTTAAGGACCTATCTCTGTGCTAGTGTAAGTTTTCTTTTACACTTTACAAAAATATAGGCTAATCAGAGAGGGCATCACCCAGTTGGGGTTCTGTAAAGTTTTTTCACTTCTATGTCATTTTGAGTCAAATAAGAGGTGCAATTTATGTTGATGCAGGTAATGCTGGTTGCTGTGGTTTGCCTTGGCATTATTTTTGTCTCATCTCTTAATCACTATGTCTTGACGTCAATAGGAGTGGCCAAGTGGTGTAGAGATGTACGGGCTGGCATTTATCCCAAGACATTTAATTACCGCTTTCGTGGAGGCGAGTTGGTTCTTGAACCTTCATTTTTTTGTGAATGTGTATTTCAAGTTATGTGACAGAAGAAGGGACATAATGAGATAATGTTTGCTAATGGTTTGTTTTTAACCACGCTGTGCTCTGTGGACGGACGGTTGTGACAGCTGAGGAACATTGCATTTTTACTTGGTTTAATAACACCGAAAAACAAAGGTCTTATCAGTGTGGAATCTAATGGAAAATATAGTTGCAAGGTAAAGATTGAGAGGAAAAAGTCAACATTGGTTGGGATCTGTAACAAATATCACAATTTGCTAATGTTTCATATTGTTGCACATGTGTAAGTGTGCACTGTTGGCTTGTTTCATCAGTGGGATCTTGCAAGTGTGTCTCACAAACAATGAAAGGAAGGAAACCTGAAAACAATACCGTCTTCTGTATCCAACTACCTAAATGCACATTTAAAGGGTGTAATCAGAATATTTGCCAATGGATAAGAGTGTAGTACTGGAAAGCTTCATCTTCTCCTGATATTTTAATATATTTGTTGAGAAGCAGATCTTATGGATTTAAAGTGTACCCAAACAATGCTAATACAGTCTTCACATCAAACACTGGTATAATGATATTTAGGATTTTATAATAACAGGTTCTGACTCCTGGAGTTTAACCAAAGATGGGAATTAAGATGTGAAGAATAAGGTTTGCTGTTTGTAAGATTAAGAGAAGAGCCTCAGCCAAGAGCTCATCTAAACCCTGCTGTAGTGTTTATTGTAGCATGAATTATTTACAAGAAGGAATAGCTTCTTTTGTGCTGAAGGAAAACCAATATAACAAATATTTTGTTACATTTTGGCACATGTTTTTAAGGGGAAAGCTATAACTTGTTCTCTAAAGTAATTAATTTAACATGCTTTAGGGTCAAAGATCTACAGTTTACAGCCCCAAGTTACAAAAATGTGAAGCTTGTGCACTGCAGCAGATGTAATATTTTGTGTTGGTAGTGCTGGTGTAGTTGGGTGTATTTTGCAATGTCTGAAGGAAGTATGGCTTAAGCCTTTTTAAAGAAATAGTTCTTCTTGATCTGCCCTGTTCACAGCTGACATTACCTTCAGTTTTGGGTGATCTGACCACAGGTAAAAATATAGAAGTACAGGTGTGAATGAGACCGAGATGCTTTGAGTATCAATCACTTAGACCACATTCTGGGCCAGATATTCCCTAAGTCTTTTAGCTGTTACACTCCTAGACTGCTTATTCAGTTGAAACCCTTTTACATAAGCAGTATTATATACACAATAGGGAAAAGCCCTAAAAGACACTTACTATACTTAAGAGCTGTCCGCTTTTGATCATATCACTAAAAACCATATGTTAGTACCAGGTACAAACAAAGGCTTTGTACTGTGTTCCTTCATCAACATTTGAAGAACTGCATTTATACCCATAATATACAAAACCATAGACAACACAAGAGGAGGAAATTACATAACTTACATGTACAAAATAGTCCACAAAGGATCAGAATAACCCAACTCCAAATTAGTCGTTCCTTTTTGTTTATTCAGGATCATTCATTCTTTGAAGTGGGATTAGAGACAGTCTTAAAGGTGTAGCAGGCTTTGACAGGCACTGATTCTAAAGTTTGTTTTTCCACTACTCTGCAGTCCATTTAGGTAAATGGTGACATAATGGCAAACATTTGTATTGGAGTATTATAAGTCTAATTAGTGATAACGAAGCTAGAAAAAGTGCTTGGAACTCAAGTTATATTGACTTTGAATGATTCATCTTGTTGATGATTTCCTGTATGTTTGCTAGAAATAACACATCACAAATCAGACATTTGCAAGAGATCTCCTAGCAGGGAGGGGTGGGCAGGATTTTGAGTTAATCTCCATATTGGGTAGAGGTTTTTGGTTGTGGTGTTTCCCTGAACTGGATTATATAATAGATAAAACTGTGTTTACTGTCAGGCTAAACAGGGCTAACAGTGAGCTTTTCTGTAGTGAAATGGGTCATTCTCTTGTATTAAAATGCACAATCGAACTGTGTAGCACTGGTCAGGGTGACTTTACTTTACGCTGTGGTGTGTATGTTTCTTCTTTTTATTATTAACATAATAACAATATATTATTAATCTAATAAAATAGGCAAAATTTAATATTATTAATTTGCATCCATTTGTTCACATCTGCTCGCAATTCTGGTTAATCTTTACATAATTGCATGAATTTCTGCAAAAATCATGCAAGTCTAATTGAAGCAAAACAGAATAACAAATATGATTGTGTCACAGTGATGTCAAACAGAAAATTGTTACCCATGCATGACCATGTGCAGTAATAGAGTTATGTAACAGTGGCCTCTGTGTTTGCCTTTGTTTTAATTCCATGTAAAGTGTTTGTTTGGAATACACACTTTATATAAGAAAACGACAAAGAACAGCTGCAGATTAAGGAAATGGTAAATTATTGAATAGAACAGATGACTGTTAAGGATATAGTCAGTACAAAAGTAGGGAGTATAGGAGACATTTGTGTGGCTTGAATGAAAAAGGATGCAGCAGATTAAGGTCTTGAGCTGTTTATATCTGTATGTTTACTGTTTCTCTTCCTTATCTTTACAATTACCAGTTATACGTTTATAGTAGTATATAGTGTACTAATACAGATAGTGGCTCAGACACTGTAGTAAATGTCTAGGGGGAGTATATATTAGGTCTGTGGCTGTCATTACATCATCGGTATTCTAACTGGCAGCTTGGCAAAATTCACACATCAGTTTCAAGTTGCCTTGAGTCCAATGTGTATTGCGACCAGTAGCTCTTTTTATATCGTTTATAGTAACATCTGGTGCTGACTTGTGTATTCGTAGACGCTGAAAGTCAAACCTGGAGGTCAGGAAATGTTTTGACACCACAGAGAAGTGCATGAACACTGCACTTAACTGTCATTTTGCTTAGACATTGGAGCTATGTGTTGCGTTATTGACATAAGATTATGCATATTTGTTAGTAGTATTGAAACATGTGGATTAATGTTTGTGCTTGTAGTTGTTGCGTCAACATCTTAGTTGAAACATGTTTGCAGAGACCAGCCAAAAGTGGAACTAATGTGTACACAATCAGGCATCTTAGTTCCATCTTTGCTTCTGTATGTAAATACAGATTAGTTATCACCAAGTAGTTGCCGTACAATAACGGCAAGACTTTTTGCAGAAAAAAAAAGACTTTTTGCAAAAGTGTTGATGATCTGGATGTTCACATAACTTAGTTTCATTTTGAAGTGAGCCTATTGCAAAATGGTTCCTGTTTATTTTCTTTTTGCGCTTGGTAGATTATTGTGAGTTTCACTTCAGGAAACCGTCTTCACAGCTGTTTGTTGCAGGCTTAGACTGGTTTCAGGTTTATGACCTTCTGTGAAAGCAAAGCCACACTCAGACTTAACTTGATGCTTTTTCTATAGAGGACAAATTTTTTTCATTTGTGGAGTGGGTCAAGCTGTATTTTGACCTAAATGCTTTCCAACCTGCTCTGTGCTCTGCTATATTAACGGGAAATCTGTCCCTGAGGCTGCCAGGTTGGATACATAGTGGGCTAATTTTAGTTTTGCCGGTCCATTTTCTTGTTAGAGAACCTCAAATATCATTACGACCTTGGCCAGAGCTCTGTAAGTGCTCAACAGATCAATTTCACTTATGTGTGCTTCAAAGTTGTCTTATGTATTTTGAGCGTTATCTGTTTTGAGATGATGCTTGATTGTCATTTAAGTTCATTTGAGGTTAGGAGGTAGTGCTTGTGAGAATGACTATTGTAAAACATCATTTGCAATCAGGTGCATTTATGTTGAAACCTAACCCTCTCTATTTATGTTATTTAAGTTCTGTGTATATTTTCAGCAATCCAAAACTTTAGTTTAAAATTCAAAGTGTTTCTATATAAAGTATTCTGTAATATAGGATTGCCCAATTAATCCATTTTAATTTGAAAATGTATTATTTAATTAGGATGAGTATAAAAAAGGGTAATTGCCAAATTGAATTTCATCTCTCTTGTGTCATCTGGGCTGCAAGACTCCAGGATACCGTAGGCTCCTCCTCCTCCTAACTCTGAGAACGGTCTTCAGAGTTTTTGATCTCCACACACTAGTACACAAATGGTGTTTGCTAAGGAGAGTGAGAAGTTTGTGCCTTAAAATAGCAAGAGCAAGTCTGTTATGTGGAATTGGTACAGCTTCAAAGTTTCCGATGACGACCAAACCATCCTCACTGCAAACTCTGCTTGAAGGCAGTATCTGTCAAAGACAGCAGCACAACCAACTTATTTCAGCACCTCAAACATTATCACCCACAAGAGTGGGAGCAGTGCGTTGCATTGTGCATTGCATTATGCGTTGCACATGAAAACAACATCCCGACTTCTGTTGACTTTTGTAGTTTTACCCAAAAATTGGAATTTAAAATTGAGTTTTTAACAGTATACAATCTGGATTTTATTTTTGGCCAAAATCATGCAGCTCTACTATAATGTTAAGATGATCATTTTATTGTGACTTTCAGACTTCAGTGTGTCCTTTACAGTCAGCTGTACTTTGTAATATGTGGAAATACTGCCAGATCTTGTTTATGGTCAGACTGTGAGTCAATCAGCAAGAACTTGGATAAATGCCCGGATATATACTGTTCATAATCTGAAAAGATATACACACGGATCATGCAATGAATGCTGACAGAAAATAATTGGATATATGACTAATTATGACAGGATTCTATTTTGTTCTGGTTACTGAGGTGTCATACATTCACTGCTGGTTTGTGCTCCCTATGTCAGTACCACTGTTGTTATTCTCCCCTCTGTAGATCTGTTGAGCCGTACTCATAAATGTCAGGATGATTGGTGTTGCACTGTAGCTTGGCTGTGCCCCAGGAGACCGTCAGTGGAGTCAAAGCTTGTCCTCGTAGCCAATCACTGTAAGGAGGCGGGCTCCTTTGCTTATTGTCAGCAGCCACTAGGATATTTGTAGATAGCCATGTATGTAAATGAGCGCGACAGGGTCTAGACTGAGGATTGGCTTGTCAACTTGTCTGCTGCAGACTCCAGCTGCTGCAGCCCTCTCCAGTGACCAGCCCTTTGGCCGACCAGACTGTATACAAACACCCAGTCTGGAACAAGGGATGTCAGCTCTGGTCGTGTGCACAATGGGCTCAGAATCAACATGTTACCAGAGTGTTACTGACCTATCACCTCCTGTATCTCGCAGAGTGAGCTCTGAGCGTAGGAAGGAGAAGTCGAGGGATGCAGCAAGATGCCGCCGTGGGAAGGAGTCCGAAGTGTTTTACGAGCTGGCCCAGCAGCTGCCCCTGCCCCACAGCGTCAGCTCCAGCCTGGACAAGGCCTCCATCATGAGACTGACCATCAGCTACCTTCGCATGAGGAAACTTCTCAGCACTGGTTAGTAGTAATGTTGCCGTATCTGCTCTTCCAGGGTTTTCTCCAAATTTTCAGGGGGCTTGGTTATATCCAAGTTAGTGAAAGCAATCCACAATTATTTTTATTTCCGATTAATCTGTTTATTATTTTCTCCAGTTATTCATGTTGTTTGGTCTATAAGATGGTCAGAAAATATTGAGTAATATTGATGAATATTTCCCCACAGTGCAAGATAATCCCCTCACCTGGTTCCCAACTCAAAGATATTGTCATACAGAAATTAAGAAACTAGAAAATATATAGAATTTAGACTCAGATCAGTTAATGGATTATCAAAAATAGTTCTTGATCAATTCAACAGTTGACACTTGCTTGATTGTTTCAGCTCTGATTTCTGAGATCTCCTGCAAAAAATAAAAAATCACTCCATAGTATTTTTGACCATTGTTATTTGCATATATATACACAAATTTGGAAAAGCTAGAGCAGATAATAAATTGACAAAACTAAAATTCTTAAAAGCAAGGCTTGCTAAAGAAGTTGTTTAAGAACCAACTTAATGGAGGCAACTTATGATGCTGGACAAGACAAATAGGAAAAAAACCCAACTGAAACCATCAGATCCAGGAAGTCATTTAGCATGTTTTGATGCTCTCCACATTCGTTTTACATTAATTTTGATGATGATGCGGTGTCCAAAATGACTAGAGTACTGCATGTGGTTGGAAAAACCCTGTGTTTGAAGTGCTCAGAGGAGAGACTGCATTAAGAAGGAGGCTGTGCATTTATTATTTGATTCATGTTTTTAATGATGTTAAAATATCAGGTTAAGAAAAATTCTCTCACATCAGAGTTAGAGAAATGATGAATACAGATTAGTTTCAGACGAAGAAAACTCAGATAAACAGCAAACACTGTCAGCTTTTCCAAGAAATCAACTTATAGATCTCTCTGCAGAACTACCTGTGGGTACAATGTATTTTCTGTGTATTGCAGTATTCTGTGAAAACCTGTGCCTGATTCATTGGAATGTTGTTTATGTTGGGTTCTTTTTTTTTTTTACTTTCCCTCACCTGCCGTTATCTCTCCCCATTTGCTTCCTCTAGATGAACCAATGGCAGTGGAGGAATCAGAGCTGGATGTCCAGCTAAACGGCTCATATCTGAAGGCTCTGGATGGTTTTCTCATGGTGCTGTCTGAAGACGGAGATATGATTTATCTCTCTGAGAATGTGAACAAGTGCCTCGGGCTGGCACAGGTTAGTGTGATATGACCTGAATTTGGAAAGAAACTCAAACTGTGCCAGTATAAAAAAAGAGCAAAAAGGAGTAGAAATAACAAAATTACAGGCTAGTGGGTAGAGGCGTTTCAATAATTTAGGAACAGATACATTTTTACGGTTATTTAAGTTTGCACAAACAGATAAACGCCAACAGAATTATTTTCCTTTGTCTTATTCATCAGGGGTTGGTGTGGAATCTGTATTTAGTTAAAAAGTTGCTGTAAGACGTTGCAGTCCGTCTATCATTAACACTGTTGCTAGAAGGTGTTTGTGGCTAAAGAGCTTGTTTTGTTTGCAGTTTGACCTTACGGGGCACAGTGTGTTTGACTTTACACACCCATGTGACCAGGAGGAGCTGAGGGAGATGCTGGTCCACAGAACAGGTGAGGATCAGTGCTCAGTGTAACGTCGATACGCTGGAATCTGTGTCACAACAACTCCTTCTCTGTCCTTTCTGCCCCTGCACCAATCAGCAGGAAGCACAGTTCACCCTGAGCTAGCAAATTCATAATAGGACATTGTCAGAACAGGTTATCATTGTCCCTCTTTACTCCTGAGGCCACAGTGATTAGAAGTGGCTACTGTGCACTCCTCAGTGGCCTTTTACCCTGTGTTACTGTAGCAGTATGCAAAGCCACTGACACATTTTTGTTCTACTTTTGTTTTTGTCTCTAAATGTAGAGATTTTTTTTCTTTGCACCATTCTCAGTTGGTTAAAATGTAATTTTATCTATCACACCTGTTGCTAGTTGTGCCAGATGCCAATTGTAGAGCAACATTTTCCACCAGACACTGATCTCACTACAGTTGTTTTGTCTGTTAACGCTACTTCCTGTTAGTATTATACTATCTGAAGTTCTTTGCAGCGCTA
>JAPSES010000105.1:8098230-8126988 GCA_029822895.1 Maxillicosta whitleyi | reverse complement strand
GCAGTCACTACTGGTTAAAAAATGTATTACATGGTAATAAATGGAAAATACTGAGATAGAGGAGTTGTAAATGCAAATGGTCAAGTCTGGTGTAAACTAACAGCAGAAGATCCTTATTTCCCCTTTTTTCACCGTGGTACTGTTCCTGTTTGTAATTTCAGGCTCCAAAAAGACCAAGGAGATAAATACAGAACGCAGCTTCTTCCTCCGAATGAAATGTACTCTCACAAGCAGGGGCCGCACCGTCAATGTCAAGTCGGCCACATGGAAGGTAGGCTTCACTAGAACCATGGGTAAAATGAGAGAGCTTATGTGGTTATTGTACTTATTACTTTAGAGTCATAAGAAAGTGTTGGTGGGGTTATTTGTCATGAGCAAACATATTTTAAAAACATTTCAATTTTTAACATTTTTAATACATATTTTCCTTAAACTGTTAGAAATTAGTGTACAAAACTGAATGACATTAATGTCACTTCAGCATTGTAATTACCGCTTTGTTAAATAAGCTGTACAGTCATTTTGTTAATAGTCTCCCATTTCCTTCTGCCCCATTGCAATAAAAAAGCAGCTGGAATCATTTAGCATGATTGTTGGTAAAGTGCTAATTTATATTTAATAGAAAATCCATGTTGGCCACAGTAGTAATACAGGACTGCAAATTACATATGTATCAAATGAACTACATTAAAGCGGATGTCTGTATCAGCAGTAATCATATAACGGAGATAGACTATAATGCTTTGAACTTCTAATGTCAATAACCATCAGTGTCGAGATTAATGTATACACAGATGGGAAGTAGATGTAGCCTGTAATTGAATCTATCTTTGACTGTTGAGTAAATACAGTATCAAATGGAGAAATCTAACCACATCTAACGAACTTGAAACATCCTCTTAAGAATGTGGAGACCATTTATGTGTGCAAATGTATCACTAAAGATTTTAACCCTTTACTCGTCTTTTGAAAGTGGTGTTACTTGTCACATTTATCAAAACATGTAATGACACAAAATCAATTCGGTCCAGGTTGCTGTGGAGATAAACATTTTAATGTTTTATGGTGTATGTGTTGAGATGACATATTCAGCTGGCTGGTAATCACAATAAATTGTAAACTTGTTTTTATTTATGTATGTATTTTGGAGCTCTATCTGTATTTTAACTGACCCCATGATCACTAGCAGCCACTATAGTGGACGCAAATGTGGATCCGTTTAACAATGAACTCACATTACTGGTTACATTGCTGGGATCTTGATGTTTGGATGTATACCAGATGAGAATGTGATGTAGGGGAGCTAATATTTTGACCTAGTGGGCAAAATTAAGATACACACAGAAAACAATTAACTTTTATATTGACATAAACAGTAAAAAGTAATAGTATTGATTGTACAAGCTAGTTTCCTGTAATCATTACACTGTTATATAATTACTGACCCTAATTGCAGCTGATATTAAACCCAACAGCAGCTCACATGCTTAAAAATACTTCTATGTACTGTTGTCTTTCCCAAGGTGCTCCACTGTTCCGGTCATGTCCGTATATTTGAGAACACCAGTGAGGAGACTCCAAACGGGCAAAAGGAGCCGCCCGTTCCTTATCTGGTTTTGATCTGTGACCCCATCCCTCACCCGTCCAACATTGAGGTTCCTCTGGACACCAAGACCTTTTTGAGCCGCCACACAATGGACATGAAGTTCACGTACTGCGATGAAAGGTAAGCTGAGGGCACGGTTCAATGCTTAAACTTTGAACAGAACAGACCTTCAGAACCACCTAGTGTTGGAAGGAGGAATTCCACACTAGAAGGATCTCCATATGATTTTTAATAACTGTCTAAATATGATTTTATATCTCCCCAGGATCACTGAACTCATGGGATATGATCCTGAGGACCTGTTGAATCGTTCTGTGTACGAGTACTATCACGCTTTGGACTCGGACCATCTCACCAAGACTCACCACAACTGTAAGCATCAACACAAACAGTGGGAACATTTAGTTAAAGAAAAAAAAAAATTTTTAATACTTTGTTTCTGCTTCTATGTTATCAGTGTTCGCAAAAGGCCAGGTCAGCACAGGACAGTACCGGATGCTGGCCAAGAAAGGAGGCTTCGTGTGGGTGGAAACACAAGCCACAGTCATCTATAACAACAAGAACTCTCAGCCGCAGTGTGTTGTCTGTGTCAACTTTGTGCTCAGGTACTGAGAAGGTTTTAAGTTGCTGGTGACAGTACAGACTGTAGTGTTATATAATCAGCTGGTTTCTGTTGCATTTTCAAGTAATGTATTTATTTATGTTTAATATATAGTATAAATGAGCCTAACAATAATTTATTTATACAGAGATTAAACCCATTAGAAACAAAAATACCCTAAATATAAGAGTCTGTTTGGGAAAACAAGGGACTACAATGAAATGATGTCATTCAAATCTCTTTTTATAGCCATGATTAAACACATGTAGCAGGAAAGGGCTCGTATTTTGTTAAACCCACTTTTATTAGTCTGTGGTTCATTTATTTGTGTATTTCAACCCTAATAGTTCATAAAGTTTGAATTTGAACCCGTCATGTGCTGCAACTATATCATCGCATTCATTCCAGCAAAAATCGAGTGGATTTCTACAACCTGTTTTAATTCCTGCTTAATTTGTTAAATTTGATAACTAGTTACGTCACAACCTTTGCACATATAAGGTCAAGCCTGCTGACATTTCTCAGGGTATGACATTGTTTATCAGCAGCAGTGGTTGTAGTAAAACTGAAAATATGTCCAAACTTCGAGCCGATTATCTAAAATGTTCAGTTGTTGGTTGTATTAACAAACACAAGTGGCTGAATGGGACAGAAAGCACAGTCAACAACCTGGAGGGGGTGGGACGTGAAATGACTTATTTGCACCTAATGGGCTGGCGCTCAAAACGATCTTTCTGGTGTCATTGCTCACAAATTGAGTTGGAAGATGGATCTGTGGAGCTTAATTAATGAAGACCCAAGAAGAGCATTTACAGTTTATGTAAACCACAGGAAAATGTTTTAAAATGTATAATTCCATTTAAAAAAGCAAAATATCACTCTTTTGATTATTATTATTGTGAGGTAATTGTGTTTAGTATGACATGTATATTCTACGTAATGAACTTGATCTGTGATCAAAGATATAAAATGTGCATCATAAAAGTAAACTAAAGCTAATATAACTTCTAGTGTTGAATAGTAAAATAAAAAAAGTATAACAGTCCTGCCTGTCTTTTCCTGCAGTGGTATCCAGGATGAGAAACTGATTTTATCCTTGGAGCAGACAGAGGATGTGAAGCCAGTGAAGGTGGAGCAACGGGAGGAAGAGGAGGAAAAGGAAGAGGAAGAAAAGGTTGTAACAGAGAGCAGACAGCCCGATATGTCTCCTCTGCTGAAGGTGGAGGAGAAGCTCCCAGAGCTGGATGTGATCAAGGTGTTCACTCAGGCTGTGGAGACCCAGCCCCTGGGCAGCCTGTACGACCAGCTGAAGGAGGAGCCCGAGGCCCTCACCCTGCTGGCCCCCGCTGCCGGAGACACCATCATCTCCCTGGACTTCAGCTGCCCGGGTATGTGGCTTCATAAAAGCACACTCTTAAGGCAGGGGTGTCCAATCCTGGTCCTGGAGGGCCGGTATCCTGCATGTTTTAGCTGTGGCCCTCTTCCAACACACCTGATTCTATCAAGCTCTGCAGAAGCCTGAGAACGACCATCAGGTGTGCTGGAAGAGGGAAACGTCTACACTGATCATTATCTGATTATTCACGCGATCATGTAAACAGGATAATCTGATGTGTTTTATCAGATAACAGCAGTAATCTGATTATGAGAAGCCTGATTAACACACCTGGAGTTCCCCCAAGTACTTCCTGCATGTATACGGGTTAATCTGAATTGTTTTATTACATTTGTGCATGTGTAAGCCATATTTAAAATCATACAAAACAGACGTTGTATAGTCAGACATGAGTGGAAGACAATAACAGGAACTTTGAGTCTACTATCACTATGTATGTATGTACTCTGAAGGAAATTTTGGTTTTTGTTTATCACATTTTTTAAGTGCATGGAAACACGTCAGTTCTGATTATTACAATTATTTGATTCATCCCAGTTATGGTCATGTAAACAGGCTCAGTGTCTCCATTCAAGGTCAAACCAAGAAACTAAGTATCTCTTCTCTTGTACAGATTCTGATATTCAGCTGCTGAAAGACGTCCCCCTCTACAACGATGTGATGCTTCCTTCCACCAGTGACAAACTGGCTCTGCCTCTTTCTCCTCTGCCACCCAGCGAGCCTCTCCACGTCACCTCCACCGCCTCGGAGACTGAAAAGGCTGAGAGCTACACTCCAGCTCCATCCACTACAGCGAGCAGCCACAACCCCACAGAGGTAGGACCAAGTGCAATAAAGACCTGATAAGAGCCTCTTACTGTCACATACAGAAAACAGGTGAAGTATTAACTTGACTTCTGTCTGTCCTCTTTAGACTGATAGTCCCCTGGACTTTTGCTTCCCCATGGATTCAGAAATGAACTCAGATTTCAAACTAGACTTGGTGGAGAAGTTATTTGCCATCGATACTCAACCCAAGACCCTCTTCACCACACAGGTAATCAAGCCAGAAGACGCAGATCTACAATGGTGTAATAGGGCCATTGTGGGTTTTTAAAGTGGAAAAGTGGAGGAAAAAACATGGATATTCTCTATTTATTTTCTATTTTTTTTGTGTTGTATGGTTTTACTACTTTGTTCTAATTGGTACATTATTCATGTTTTCTCCTATTTGACTGAACTGAATGTTGCATTGATGGTACATTTTACTTGTAAATGTTTTGAGTATCCAGTTTGACCTTATTCAACGGTTTAGATGCAAACACAAAAAATATTGAGCCATCCATTTGATACGAGAACACACCGTAGCCGTGCATGTTACAATATCATAAATAACCCCCTAAAGTCGTAATTTTCTGTAGTTTTTTTGCATAATTTGTTATCACATAAGAGCAAAGTTGGCAGAATGCACTGCAGTTCTTAAAGAATAAGTTATATTCTAGATCCTAAATCATTGCATATTCTATATCTTAAGTTTAAAATTATTTAGGGATATTGAATTGAGATAGTAGATAAGTTTTTGTAGTTGATTTTTTTTTTGTTTATGGTGTGAGTGCTTGATGCCCGATGCGGTACACATTTAATTTAATACAAGCAGTGTATCAGGTGAAAAGATAGGCAAAAAAATAAACTGTTGCTTCTAGCCTATTCCTTTTATATATATATATATATATATATATATATTATAATTATTGTACTAAGTGCAATGATTGATGTACAAACCAAACTAAAACTAATTTTAAAAAATCATTCATTCATCATACAGCAGCAATTGTATGTGTGTATGTGTAAGGAAAAAGTCTTAATATCTGAATTTCTTTATCATATCTGAGAACATTTGAGGGTTTATTTTTCTTTATTCATTTTTTATTATTTCTTTTCCAAATTTACCACTTATATCTGTTTTTTTTTTCAAAACCTTCAATGGCCCTAATATGCTGTTATAGATATCTAATATATGGATTATCTTTCTGTTGAAAAGTTCTGATTGGTGAACATTATTTTCTCGTACAAAGATGATGGGAGACCTGGATCTAGAGATGTTGGCTCCATACATCCCAATGGACGACGACTTCCAGCTCCACAGTCTGACCCCAGCCGAGCCTCTGCCTTGTGGACCAGTCAAATCTCCCATCCACGTCACACAGGAAGTTCGCAGCTTTCCCAGTTCCCCCTTCAGTTCAGCAGACAGCCGCACAGCCTCCCCCGCACCGCCTGAAACTGTAACCAGCCCAAATCCCACCACCATCATTTCAAAGAGGTAATATCTCCAAACATGCACCCTAGTTTTATGACCTTTTTAGATTTTGATTTCAGTACTTAATCATCTCCACTGCTCTGATGCAGGACCCCGCAGTTGGACAAGGAAGTTTCACTCCGGACACTGGCAGCTCAAAACGCACAGCGTAAAAGGAAACTGGGAGAAATAAAAGAATTAACTGTACAAGTAAGTCGTCTGCTGTATTAGTGTGATTACAGTGACTCTGACCGTATAGATGGAGTTTTTAAGTGTGTAATTTCACTGATATTCGCAGGGAGCTTTGCCTCCAGAACCGCTGAAAAAACTGAAGCCATCAGAATCTGCAACAACTGAAGGAGTCACCCACAGGACCATACTTCTGCTGCCTTCAGGTCAGCAAAGAATTCCATTAAACACCATTAACTAGAGATGCACTGATCACAGCGCCAGGTTTCAAGTTTCGCTTGAAGTGGAAAATTTGTCTTGAGTTATTTCTGATTCTTCCCGTCTGATTCACGCACATGAATTATGGTTTACGCTAAATGACACGGGGCACCGTCACATCCGAGAAGATATGAGTAACACTTTTATTCGAGGTGCCCAGGCCTGCCATGTGAAATGAACATTGCACGTCTCTGTGTCGTCGTATTGCCAGGCTGCTAAAGTAAACATTCGGTAATCCCTCATCTGTTACTGCCACTGTGTGTACTTCACAGTAACATGTTAGACTATGAGCGCTCTCCTCAGCCGGGGCCATAAGCTCAGGTTTTTCTTTAGGGATCTTCCTTGGCTCTTCCACCAAAATGGAATGATTCTGCCAATATGGTTTATTATTCTAAGCTGGAAAAATAATGTGCACTGTAGTTTATAGTATAGTATAATTTGTACGTTTGGATTTATTTGAAAAAAAAAGTTCTGCTCTGTGACCTGGAGGACTTTTGAGTTTTCTTTGAGTCAAAGTGAGATGTTTCAGTTTCCGAGTGCACTTTTGAAAAAAATAAATAAATAGAATTATTTAATAGTCAACAGTCTCATTCATTCATTTTCCAAAATACAATAGGACAAAATGTGAGTCTCCAGGTCTGTCTTAAAAGTCTGGAGGCATCAGACAAACATCAGAATCAAGACAATGTGTTAGGTTTAATAAATGTGAGAAATTGAATTTATGCGCATTCTAAACCATATTTTCCATTTCAATATAAAATATATTTTTGCTTCCATTGCACAAAATGGGATATAAATAACAGTAAAAACAAAATAAACAAAGCATCATCAGCTGTTGGTCAAATTCTTATTATTTCAAATGCAGTGCATCTCTGCTTAACTTAACTTAAAAGTATAAATAAAAAAACAAAATGCACCTCTGAAGGAGTCTGTTCTTTCAGATCTGGCCAGTCGCTTGCTGGGAAGCACATCGGACGGCACCAGTTCCCCCTTCACCCTGCCTCACCTGACCCGTTACGACTGCGAGGTCAACGCTCCGTTGCAGGGCCGTCAGTACCTGCTACAGGGGGAGGAGCTACTGCGCGCTCTTGACCATGTTAACTGAGTCAACGCTTAGCCCGCTCACTGCTGGACTAGACTGGACACTACAGTTTCTCCCTCCCCTCACACTGTCACTGTCTCTCTGAAGACCCCCCCCTCCTCCTCACCCCACCGTCCCTTATTTATGTATCTGTATGAGTTTGATTATAGTTTGGCTGCTGTTTGTGCACATCATGTGATATCTGCAGCATTCCACCGTGACAAACACCATAGCAGCATCTGGGTTTTGGTGCAAGGGATTCAGGCATCATGAGATGTCCAATTGTTGTTTTTTGTTTTGTTCTTCTCTCTTCTGGGGAGTCTCTCAGCACACGGCGCCTCGACAGATGACCGATTTCCAGCAGGTCACCACAGAGCCTGGCGCTACTGCCAGCAGTGTATTGTAAGCTTCAGTCGCACAATTTATATTTTCTTAAAAAGAAAAATATTACCAGCAATATATATTAAGCCTTTTTAAAGTAGTTTTAATGGGATTTCAACAATGTTATTTTTCCTCCCATACTTGTATGTTGTAGTACTTGTACCTAACAAGATGTCTTTAGTCCAGAAGTATGAACATATTATTTAAACCTAAGATGGTTTGAATGTTCTATCCATTTAATAGCCGTCAGTCTTTGAGGTAAATACATTTAATTGTGTAGCAGTTCAGTACATGTCAATTACTTTACCGTAAGTGTGTGTTACTGTACATATACCAGGGAAATTAATTTACTCATTTTAGCTTCACCGCTTTCTTACTCTCATGAAATCAGAGAGTATGCACCTTTTGTTCCGCTTCTCATCTTGGAGAATTGGCATTTTAACGTAACGTGAACGTTTATTTTTTTTTTTGGTTTTTACTGTGCGTGACATACTCAAAACTGTCGAAATAAGTGGCATCTCAACAATTCATATTTTTCATTTACTTGTGTGATGATTGTCATCGTAGTAGCAGTTCTGAGTTGTCTAACTTGTTTGCTCAGTTAATGGTAGTCATTTTAACACCAGTGATCCATGCCATATTGTTGGGTCGGTCATGCTTCTTGTTGCAGTCTAACATTAAAAGGCTTTATTAAAAATGTTTGCAATTGTTTTGGGTTTAATTAACTATTACTTTTTATTCATTATATTTGACACAACACTGATAATAATATATATCACAGAACCTGTTTACATAAAAGTCTGATAACTGGTAGTAATGGAATAATTGTAATAATCAGATCTAACAGATTTACATGCACCTCAGAAATGTGATAATCAATAAACCCTAGTTTGACTCTCATTTCTGTTTTCTACTATTTTTAATTGTTTACACATATTATAATGAAATAAATCAGATTAACCTGTATAAATGCAGGAAGACATTGTAGTATTAGAGAAATGTAGGTGTGTTAATCAGATTTTTTAACCAGATTACTGCTGTTATCTGATAAAAACAGATTAGATTATCCTGTTGTTATCCTGATAACTCCAGAAATCGTACAACGATCGGAGTATTGATGTGCGTTTAGTTCATATAAGACTATCAGAGCATTCCTGAAAAAAAAAAAAAAAAAAAAACAACTGAAAGCCATGAATGAACACTTTTATTTGGGCCACTGCTGTCTAACTCTACAGTCTTAGGCCTTACAGTGAAAAAAAAAACGTTAATTACTCTTCTGTTATGACGTTCCAGTCCACAACTCAACCATCCACAGGTTTAATCTGGTTTCACAGTTTACTTCATGTACAAAAATGCATGAACTAACCACATGACTGTCTGTCCATGAGGTCAGGAAGAGGTCTAGAAAGGACGTCCCTTCCGCTTTCCTTCACTCGGTGTACTCTGGAGTCATGTTGAGTTGAAGTAAATCGTTTCCTCTCTGCACCACCATTGTTATTTTGTCACTACTGCGGACGGCCTGGTAAATCTCCTCCGAGGAGTACACCTTCGTCCCGTTGATCTCCACCACGACGTCTCCCGGTAACATTCCAGCTCTGAAATAAGTAAGATGATCCCAAAGGTTATCAGCGGTGCATTCCCACACATTTTTACAGTTTCCAAGTATTTATGTGACTTCTAAAGCGCCAATAAAATTAATTTATAGAGCTGAACTTTTGCTCGTTACTGTAAGAACATTAAATGGTCTCAACAGGTTTCATCAAGTTAAATTTAAGGCTTTAGCATTAATATGAAAATAATTTAAGACCATTATATCTTGTATTATCTGGTACAGTTGTATTTTGTCATTCATCTCTTAACACAGATTGAATAAGTTCCTATTTTTTGTCTTTGTTGCAGGTTGAAATGTTTATGTTTTTCCAGCAACATATTTATAAAAGACTGAAGTTAATACATTATAACAGTAAAACAGTAAAATCTAATGCCTATGTCATAATGTGATCAGTATTTAAGACCTTTAAATTTAATTTAAGACACATTAAGGCCCTGATGTCAGATGACTGTCAAACTTAAGGAGCAGAAAAAACACCTTAAATCACTCATTTTCAAGCATTAGGCAAAAGTGATTGTACTTACAATTGTATTAAAATGACTTTGGACAAAAAGTGATATAGCAGCTCAAAGTGCAGTGCATTGGTATAAAAGTAAATTATATGACTTTACAAAAGACCATTTTACTAATACTAATACAGGTAGACCTTGGGTTATGAACGACGTAACCCGAATTTCTGCGTAAGTTGGAATTAACCCTTTAGTACCCCTAAATACCCCCTAAATTTCTAAATAACTATCCAAATACATGTATTATACTTCATATTAATGAAATAAAGTAAAAAATAAGATACTGCACCTACTGTACGTACAGTATACAGTACGTATGTACAGTAATAATGGACGAGACTCCGGCGTCGTAAAGTTGAAATAACATAAGTCGGGTACGTCGTAACCCGAGGACTATTTGTATTTTAAAATTTCATGACTTTTTTTTTTAGTTTTTCATGACCATGGGAACCCTCTTTTATTGTATAATCTATGTACTTGGTGTATTGTTCCAACAACTTTTAAAGACAGGATAGTCTGTTCCGAAAGGACAATACATATAATATAAAATATAAGACATATTCCAGTTTAAATGCATCAAGAGGCTGTTTTTCACGTGTAGTCCAGATGTTACAGACCCTTTCTGCACACTTACAATGTTAAATTTGATCATAAATGCAAAATTAATGGTGTGTGATGCTCAGTAACATGTTTAGCGTTTGTCCACTAGCTGGTTAAGTCTGGTAAACTCTGACCACGCTTTGTTCTGACTAAACTCATTCTGCATTTTTGGTCTGATTCAACACATTTTTGACAACAGCAGAACAAGAAAATAACAACTTAATAATCTTTAAGAACAACGTTTTGCGCCTTCATCCAGTGTCCCTGGCCTGCTCACCTGTTGGCTGGGGATCCCAGGATCACTCTGTGGATCAGGATACCATGTGACACCTCAGGGAACATTGGATCTCTCATCTTCAACTCAGCAATAATACTGGAATAAAAAAAGACAGAAGAAAAACAAGACTGCTGACACATGGGGTCAGAGGTTATGTAATTATCACAGTTTGTCAGATATTTACCTCTGGGTCAGTGTCAGCATCATTACACCAATGTATCGCCGTTTATTCTCTGACCCGCCCAACCAGGAACCTTGAAGAAGATGGACAAAAACCATTGAATTGAATTCAAACAAACACAAACAAACAGGTTGCATTTTAGTCACAGACTGTGCTTACTTTTTTTTTTTGCTGCCTGGTCAAGGAACAGTCTCAGGCGGTCCGCTGGGATGGCGAAGGAGATCCCTGCAGTGACTTTCATGGTGTTTATACCAATGACTTCACCATCCTGATTAGAGGAGAGATTTGGATTCAGATCAAAACTAGACTGAGCATCTATTAAAAATGCATTTGACCCATAAAGACTAGTTGTAGCAGTCACTAAAATATATGTCTTTATTTGATATGTATATATATATTTTTTGGTTTGATTATTTACTTTTGCCCCTAAAATTATTATTACAGTATTAGTTTGCTGGAACTCTAATAATTAATGACCCCTGCTGGTGAAGAAAAAGTATACTTCAGGGTTGCATGGTCATGTGATGCATCCACTTAGTCATGTGACATTATATAGCAGCTGCAATCAGTTTAGTTCTGCTTTAGAGATTATGGGAAAAACACATCTTTAAGAAGAGCTACTCCTTACTTGTTGTTGGAGGGCACACATGGTATGTATTACTTGTAAATATTTATATTGACATGTATAGACATTTATGTTAAATATGCTTCTTGATGCCAACATTCTGATATATGTTACGACTTATTTTATTTCAGATTTTTATGGTGGTTTGGTGTCTGAGATATGAAAAATAAACCATCAGTTAGAGCGTGGTTCTCTTTTCAAGCCAGAAGAAAAGAGTTTAGGCACAGCTACACTAGTAATACTGAGAAGTGGAACACTGGGCCTCGTGCAAGAACAACAAATCTGTCCTGAAATGCCACAGTCACCAATGGTTAAACAATTTGATTTTTGCTTTTATGTACAAACATAATTTCTCAGTGGCACAGACCCATTGTACAGATCACCTGTAACTAGTTTGATGTACTTCTGACCTAATTTTTTTTAAGCATTTTTGAGTTTGAAAACCTTGAAGACTATGATTTTTTATTCTGGTGACTCATTTCTCTGGTGACACACGTTGTATTCATCTTGGGTTTTTTTTATGCTATTTTCTGATGTTGCAGGTGTTTGAGTCTGACATGACACACACATTCAAGTCTATTCCTCAGTGTCTAAACACATATGTCTCTACAATTTGATGATTTTTATTATTCTATCTATACATGATGTGCGCACACTATTTTCATTGAAGGTAATAAATAGCTGTAACAAATGAAAAAAGCTACATAATGAAATTCATACAAAAACATTAAGTCCTTTTCCTGCTGTATAAACCAGTGTGTACTGTACAATACATTAAACATATCCTATCCCTGTTTCTGTTTCCACCCGTCTCAACAGGTTTGGTGACATTTGTGATGACCAACATCTCAGCAGGATCACTGACTCACCAGATTAATCAGGGGACCTCCAGAATTTCCAAACTGCAAAAAACCCAACATGACACATTAATGAATCACAGTAAATCCATTCCAGATCCTTATTATAATGATATTTATCAAAAAAATTATCATGTTAAGTAAGAAAACTGCAAAATGCTTACATCAATGGCTGCATCTGTCTGTATGTAGTCCATGTTGGAGTTTGACAGACCCAGCTCTTTACTGCCTCTATGCGCTGAGCTGACAATCCCTGAGGTGATTGTGTTTCGTAGAGCAAACGGGCTTCCCATGGCAACTACGAACTCTCCTTGACGCACGTCAGACGACCGTCCAAGGGTGAGTGTGGGCAAAGGATTCTGTGAGTCAGGGAACAGGAACAAACACGATGTTCAGTGGTTCTTCATTTCATCTTAATACAGTGTCTTATTTTTTCTATTAGTTTTCTCTAATACATAAATCTTAATAAAAGTTTTGCTTCTGTAATAAAAATATTGTGAATAGCATAATGCAAGAGATAGATTTGAACACGCCTTGTCAAAACAAATCAATACCCTAGTCGGACACTCTTTTCATCTGTCTATTTACTGATTTTCAGTTTGGTGTGAGCTGATAAAAGTGAAGACATGACTGCAGTCTGATGCTGACCTTTGCACAGATTTTGATGGTGGCGATGTCTGCCACAGGATCGACATCTTGCACGGTGGCTAGGTACGTCTCTCCATTGGTGAGTTTAACACGGACACCTCTCTTGTTGGCTACGACATGGGCATTTGTGACAATGAGACCATCGCTACTGATAATGAAACCAGAGCCATTGGAAACTGCCACTTCTCTTCCTGAAAATGGCTGCCTGTAAAGCAGTTAAAACAAATTATCTTTTACAGCTTGAGTGGACACATAATGCGCTGTATTTTGGCTTGACTCCTGGTTTAAGGAGACAAGACAGGTACCTTTTTAAATGTATTTAGTCTGTATGCATTTCTGAAAAATACAGTGCCTCTGGTGTACTTTGGCATAATCAAATTTAACAAATATATTTAAAAGATTTAGATGATATTGTGCTTTAGGTGTTTAAAAATCTTAATGAGCAAAATTAGATAGAAATGTAAACTAGGATATTCTTTTTTATTTTAGTTATTTCTGTTGATAATTTGCTTCATCGTGTCAAGTTTTTTTTTATATTCTTTCATTCACTAAATACCAACATCTGGATACAACAATAAATAATACACCACTAATTAAAATGACATCACTTGAAAGGATAAAGGATGGAAAATGTGCACGTAAAGACAATTTGGGTCCAGTTCACAAACATTTTCATCAGCTAATCCAAAAACTCAATTCTTAAGTAAACTCACCTGCCTACGATTTCAATGTAAACCACAGCTGGAGTGGACTTTTCAACAACATCCGCAATAAAGTTGTATTTATACCGGGGGGTGTCGGGTTTAAAGGGGGAGGCACAGTAGGCTGAAGGCAATATGCGTTCAATAAACCGTTTCCTGTCCTCCTTATCGTCCCTTTGAGTGTCCACAAGCACCGCACCACACAGTCCCAAACCCACGGACACTGACTTGAGCAGAGAGCTGCTGCTGTCCCGTCCACCACTGCCTCTGTCCCGGGCAGGAGCTCTCCTGTCCAGGCTGCTGTTTCCGTTTTCTGTCCTGTGGTGACAGATGACCATAGAGGACACTCGGTTCACTGACCTGTCCGCCACAGAGTGTAGCCCCCGGATATGTCCCTTAGAGTGTCTGCCCAAAGCTGTGAGAAAACATGTCCTGACAGCAGTTGCTGCCATGTTGCATCACTCACCGACTCAAGGAGTTTTTAGAGAGCGAAAATCCCTTCCTAAATACCTTTACAGCAATAATGACAGCTTTTGTGGAATTCGTTAAACTGTCTGTCTGTAAAATATAAACAAAACAATTTAATAAACTGTTCTAAAATTATAGTGGCATTCACCCCTGTCAGAAAGCAGAAATCAACTAAACAAGCAACCTAATCCCGGAAGTTTGTTAGTGTTGTGAGCATGCGCAGTTGTCTACTTTCCCTTCTATGGTCTTGTAAAACCAGAAGGCGCTTGTTGTAATACTGCCCTCTATGGGAATAAATAAGTACTGTCTAATACTGTCTATGACCCCCGTGATTTTTTTTCACATATTTGTTTCTAAAAAAAAAAAAAAAGCTTTCATATTTATAATAAATGGTTTCAATGCAGATATAATGTAATTTAAATATGAATAAAAGACAGTAAAATAACTTGAAATAAATGACTTTTCTTTGCATGCATCCAAATGTATAATTTTCATCATCATAAATTGCCTTATTCATACATGATGCATTTATAATTAGTTGCCCTCTGGTCATACATGTGAAATGCTTGTCACTGTGCTTAACGTATAAAAACAAATGAGTTGAAAAAAATATACATTTGTTGTACATTTTCCAATAAATCTTTTCTTGCCTCAGATCTTTCTATGTGCATGTCAGTTTTCATTTGTGTTATTTCAAGAATTTGATGTCTTATTTGTTCTCCTGAGATGATGAAAAGCAAATGGCTTTTTTATATTCAATAATTGTCTTGATTGGAAAAAACACAATGCAAAAGTTTTTCAGATACAATTTTTATTTGTATTTTTGTTTATTTTTTTACAGAATGTCCTTTGTAGTGGACAGAAATTTTTTTTTCTAAGTAATTTTAGAAACTCTTGTCCCCTACGGAGGATAAAAATGCATTGCTGAGTCTCAGAGTAATACCACAGAAAACATTTTCACATTCCAAAGCACCGCTTGGCCCCCTACCAAGATGGTGGTAAACAATTTTTTTTTCCCCATTCAAGAATTTTTTTTTATTACTGAATGACAGAACATACAAAAAACAGAATATAATAAAACTATGCAAAACATCAGACATTCCAAGCCATAACTACAAACTAATAATAATAAGACAAAAGGTACACGAAAAAATAAACATTTATTGAAAAATATAAACATATAAACATAAATAATAAATTAAAGACAAAAAATAACATCCCACAATAAGTAAAAGTACAGTTAGAAAAGGAAAGAAAAATAGTATTACAGTATAAAGTGGCAGTGCCAATTTACTCAATTAATTAAATTTTGTAGGTTTTAGAGACCCAGATTTTCAACTCTATTAAAAACGATGGTGGTAAACAATCGGAACGGAGTCTGAAAGAGGAAGTGACATAGTTTTCCCGGAAGTGACGTCACTAAAGAGAGCGAATTTAAAATTTGCGGGCGAGCAGTTAGCAGGTTAGCCCTCACCTAAAATGAACAACAGCAAATAGTATTACTTTCTCGAGAATCATGGCATCGTATCATCATTTAATTCATCATTCAAACAAACATGTTGAATCTCCCGCTAAAGTATTCGCGAAACTAAAATGCAAAGTGCAGAGAGAAATGTACGAGAGGACAGTTGGAGGAAATGATGCGCAATGTAACGCCAGAGAAAAACGTGGATCTAACTCTGACACGATCCGGAGAAAGATCTCCGATGAGTTTAAGGAGAATCTGAGGAGAGAAAATGTTCACGGTGAAGTTACGGCTCTAACTCTTTCCCCAATACGAAGTCCTCAAAAAGGTTTTGGATTTTTGCACTCGGAGTTTAACACAAGATCTGTTGAAGGATTACACACTCCGACGTTAAGAAATGCCTGCGCACCGACAAAGAGCGCTATCCTGGAGTCAACAACTCTGTCTTGTCTACCACCAAATGAGATACGCACAGAACAGCCTCTGATCAGAAATGTGGATGTGTTTACTGCACAGACGCGGTCGCCTAAAAATGAGGTTGGCGGCAGAAGGGATGTTTTCAAAAAGCAATCTGCAACACGCAGCCGAACTGTGTCTGCGGACACTGGGGTTTCTGCAGATGCGATCATGCTGAGGAAAAGAAAACTGGAACTACTAGAGTTGAACGAAGCAAGCAACAGAGCAGAAGGAGGTATATGTCAGCCAAAGGAAAGGAAAACCACTGCTGTTTTCACTGATGACAACACCCTCACGGATGATAGCGAGACATGTGTAGCCCCCAGTGATCCAGTCTTTGCAATCCCAGCCCAATTCCCAAGTGAGTCTGCTGCTTTGCTCTGAGCTAAATCTGTATGTTTACATTTGTTGTGCAGGTTAATCTGACCAATGGGTGTGTGTTTTACACAGGGTGCAAGGTGGTATTAGACAGATTTCCCCTGATGTCTCCGGCCAAGATGTTTGCTTACATGAAAGAAAGGGAGAACAAAAGAGAGCAGACTGAAGTTCCCAAAGTCAGCAACACCACAAGGAAGCTGTTTTATGATTTTGGTGAGTAGATCATAAAGCACAGAAAGATGCAGCAAAGTAGAGGTTTCAGAGAGTTCAAGTTGTACATACATATATAGATGTGCTCTGTTAAACCTTAAAAGGAAACCCTTCTATAAAGGCACAGATATCCTCAGTGTTTATGTGAAATGGCACATGTTGATTTTCTTGCATGTCCTTGTCCAATTTGCATCTTTCATAGATCATCAGTGTCGGCCCAGAGATGATCCAGACTTAACAGTATCTCAACCAGATCTAACGGACGACTTGCATTTTGGAGGTGCTCATGAAAGTCTACCTTCTGCCAGTACGACCAAAATAGAGTCTTCTGACAACCAATCAGACATCCGTCCTCCTGACAGTGAACCTCTGTCTGCGGTGCCATCACAGCCCATTTTGGTTGAAGATCCAATTGTGCTTAATTCACCTCGGGTTTCCATCCCAAAGAAACTGGATGAGATGGTCAAGCACAAGAAGTTGTTTCAGCACACAGCATTCCCCAATGTAAGTAGGAGCTTTTTTACATGACATAAAATGTCATGTCACTGCTGGCAGGAGCTGATATTAATGCGCTGTGTTCTGATAAAGGTTGTTTCATATGGACGACTGAATTTGTGTCTATTCAAAGCTAGTATAATGAGATGAAAGATGCTGTAATTCAGTTTACCTGTATTCTTAATTATGCATTTAATCACAACATAGATTTAAAAAAAATCAATAAATTGTAATGGTCAGCTGATGAGAACAACTTCTTGTATCTTTGTGTAAGAACATGAAAAACCACACCACTGCTCAACTCAAGTGCTATGGTTTGAGTTTAAGACTTGACAATGTCTTTCTTTACCATTTTGCTCAAATTCTTGTATTTTCTTCTGATAGGAGAGTGTCATTTATCTTAAGAAGTGGTTCCTGAGGAAGAGCCAGAGGGGCCTGTTTGTCGATGGCATTCATGGGTAAAGTGTAAAAGGCCACTTAAAATTTAAGAAATTTAGATTTTTTTTTTTTGTATTTTCACATAAATACTGTTTTTTTTTCCCCACACAGAGAAGAGAACATACCTTGGAATAGTAACATCATTGTGGAGCGGGTTTCCAGTTCTGCACTGAAAACACTCTCTGGCAGAATTTACATCTTGGTTGGCAAGATGAACTTGAGTATGAAGTCAGGTAAGCCAAGTTACCAAGTTACCTTTAAATGTGCAGATTGTTTCCTCTGTTAATCTATTTCATGATTAAATAAATAATGTTTAAGTTAAAAAAAAAAACCCACTGCAAACCTGCATGCAGTTAGAGGCAGGTTGAAATATTGTGTGACTAACATTTTTTTTTTTTATTGACTTAAATCTCTCACAGAGTTTCCAAAATGGTTTTTGAAAAAGTTTGCCAAAGGTTTCCCTGCAGACTGGAACACGCTTTATGAGATGTTTCTGTCAAAAGAGTAAGAGGATTTATTTCACTACATGAAGGGTTAAAATGAATGGGATGCTTTGTGTTTGTTGCTGGAGATTTAAGTTCTTTAAACATGAGATGCAACTGAGTTGAATGTGTGTACACAGACTGTTAGATGTTGTGTGACCTGACATCAATTTTTGTTTTCATGTGGCAACCTGAGCAGGGGAACCACGACAAAGAGTGAAAGCAGAAGCAGACCCAAGAGGATAACTGAAACATCCACTGTCAACCGTTCTGTGAAACCATGCAGACAAAAGCCCCTCAACACTTGTGAGTATTTCACATAAATATTGCACATAAGACAACCTTGAATATAGAACAACCTGAGAGATTCAAATTTTTTTTATGGTTTGTTTTATGTCAGTTTAAAAGATATGAATAGTGAATAATATGCATTTACACAAATACAGATGTAGAGGAACTGCAGTTGAAAATTCACTTTTCCCATCAGCTCAAGAAAAACAAAGGCGATCAAACAACAGAATTAAGAATGTGCCACACATAGCTTAATGTACACCGTTTATATGAGTCATTAGAAAGTCCTAAAATCTGATTGTGTGAATTTTTGGCTTTGAAATAATTATGACAAGTCTGAATGACATTAAATTTATTGTTCAGCTTGTTAAAAATAACTAAAGAAGCAATGGTTAAACTGCTTAACTCTGTAACTTTGTTTGTAATGGCACATAGAGGAAAAAGTATCATAAGTGTCTTTCCTGTATGACAGGATGTGAATTGTTCTTGAACTCAATTCTTATGTCATTCAAATGGCTCGAACCAAACATTGGTATTTTTTTTTTCTTTATTGCAGCTGATTCCTCTGCTGTGTCTAACACAAAAACCTCTCGTAGCGGTCGGTTGTTAAAACCACCTCTAGAGTACTGGAAAGGAGGGAGAGTCATTCTGGATGCACAGATGAACGTTACCATTCATGAATGTTATAATACTTCCATCTGTAGCCCGGTAAGCACCTGTCATAATGCATAATAATTTTTATTTTTTATATAAAAACTGTCTGTGTTCCTGGTGTCACTTTGATTTTTTTTAAAATTTTATTTTGCAGCATATCACTGCAACAGTCACTGCTAAGTCAGCTCAGAAACCTTCCCGTGGGATCCTGCCCTGGACTGAAAGTATGTATATAGGGCTGCATAATATTGGAAAAAAACTTACACAGATGTGTGGTGCCGATGTAAACATTCAACCAAATTAGTTGTGTTATCCCTGTTGTGGCAACAAGTGCAAGGCACCATCAACAGTGAACACGTGTTTCAGTTTCATCCTTCTTGGAACTGAAATAATTCCAGATAACTGACGTTGCTTTTCTTTTTGGCACCAAGTCTTTGTTTTAAGTGATTTTTTTTTTCTTGTCCATTGCTCATTTTTCAATGTTGTGAACAGCGACTCGCTCCATGTGCAGGGGCGTGCTTTGGCAAACTGATTGAGAATGATTGTGATTGGTGGATCACTGTGTGCAATGTGTGTCAGGTATCCAGGATGAAATTAGACGAGAACATGTTGAGTTTATTTGCCTCCTACATTGCAGGACCAGCGATATGACTATTGCACACACGTACATTGCGATGATGATGATGATCAAATGCTATATTGTGCAGCTCTATACAGATGTTTTATTTATATATATATATATATGGTGTTTTATGTGATATGTTCATGGTCGTGTGCTGACAAACAGTCTGCTGTCTTGTAGGTTCTGAACAGTGTGATTCAACTGACGCTGGGCCGTCCACAGTATTGAGGAAAGTGAAACCCTCACTCCGCAAACGTAACAAAATAAAGGGTAATCTAGAGGAGAAGCCTTCCAGTCCACCTGAACCACCTGAGGAGGCAGTGACCCATCAAAACAACAGCCTTAATAATTGGTCTGACAGAATAACAAGATCCAGTTATAAGAGTCAAAGGTCCCAAAAAAAGACACTAGACACAAACAGACCCACAATGAAGAGCAGGAGACGGGCCGTGTTGACAGATTCATCCACAGATAGCGAGAGCACATCGCTAAATCTGTCAACGGATTATGATTCGCCCTTTAGGGGAAAGAAGAGAGAAAACAGAGCACACAGACAGAAAGGCGCAAACGTTCTTAAGAAGTCTCGGCCAAGATACGTGTCTTCGTCCAGTCAATCAGAATCCCCCAGTAACAGTGGGAAGGAAGCAAGGAAAAAGTCACAAAAAAGGGTTAATACTGTAATAAGAGAGACTGACAATAAACAGAGCAAACGCACCAAAACATCAACACCCCCATACAGACAGAAAGGCACAAATGTTCTTAAGAAGTCTCAGCCGAGCTACGTGTCTTCATCCAGTCAATCAGAATCCCCCAGTAACAGCGGGAAGGAAGCAAGGGAAAAGTCACAAAAAAGGGTTACAAAGAATAATACTGTGCAAAGAGAAACTGACAATAAACAGAGCAAACGCACCAAAACATCAACACAACATGCGCCCAAGTTCACACAGTCCAGCAAAAGGCAACACAGAAGCAAAAGCAACGCAAATATTCCACAAGAGGAAGATGAGGACAAGTGGACTGAGGATGAGCTTATGAAGTTGAAAGAGTAAGTAGGATTAGTCTCTTTAAATATCATAATCTTGTGTTTCAGTTGTGTTTACTTTAAATATGCATGCGTTTTGTTTCCTAGGGCTGTTTCCTACTATCCTAAGCACATTGGCGGTTACTGGGCTAAGGTGGCACGGATGGTAGGAACGCGTTCTGCAGAAGAATGCCATAATCAGCAAACATCCATGGGAAGCATCAAGACTCCCACTAAAAAAGTCAAGACGAAATTGAAGAAAGCGGAACCACCGAAAGATCCAGGTAAAGGAAAGTGTTAGTAAATGATGTCAATGATGCAGCTTCATGTGCAGACTGAGTTTTCAACAGTTTTGGACGTTTGACAGTCAAACTCAGTGACTTGTAATGACATGTTTGCAGTTAAGTTGCAATTAAATGTCTAGTGCATTTCCTCTATTTCTGCCGCTGCATTTGCAAACAAAGAAGCTAAGGTAATGACATGGTTCCCTCTGGGTCTTAAAAGCCTTAAATTTACAAATCTGCATTTAATACCCTTAAAAAAGTCTTTTACTTTAAAAAAAAAAAAAGTAAAAAGGCATTAAATTTAATATGGTAAGTCATAAGTTATGTTGCCATAAACTTGTTGGTTGTACTGTGTTTAAGTGTATCTGTTAATTATCCAAACTGCAAAGAAAGTAACGTTTATTTTCTCAGTTCCATTTGTTCCAATGCAATGATTTATATTCAATTTAGGAAATAATTATCCCAAATTTTGCCACCCCCTGTGGGAAATGACTCAAAATGGGAGGAATCAAGGTGTTGTTAGTTATAGGAGTCATTAATTTTTTCACGTATGACCATGAAATAGCTGTTAAATTCTATGATAACAGTTTTAAAAAGGTCTTTAAAAGTCTTTCATTTAACTTGTACAAACCTGTAGAAACCCTGTAATGATTGCGCTGTTCCTAGAGTGATATTTATGTATATGCAGTAAAAAAAAAAAAAAAGTCAATTTAGTCTGGGTTCCCTTTGGTTTTCAGGGACAACAAACCTTTGAATTTTTAGAATCCCTCTAATAATGTGGTGCAAGGTGACAGTTTTTTCATTTATTGCTCATTTTTGCTTAAGATATCCCACTGTCACAGCACATGTACTTGGCTTTAATGATCCAGGGCATAAGATTTAGAATTTAGGAAGCTCTAAATACAGAAATGGCATATAATGTTTAGAATTTTAATTAAAACCAAATGATAATTGTTTAATAATCTTAGAATGAACCTGTATATCTGTAGGTATTTCCTCTTTTTTTTTTTTTTTTTAATTCTGCTCTGTAGTGGGTGGCATTACGTGGCACTAATGCATTGTGGACACCTTTTATCGTTGAGTTATTTATTTTCCCATGAATTAAAAAGCAAAAACAGATTAAACACTGGCTCTAATGAGGACCTAAGAAATTATGGTTATTATTTGTTATGCTTTTAATGGAGTTTGGTCCTATTGCACTTTTTCACTTTTGTTTGGTGCTTACTCCCTGTACCCTGATCCTTCTTTATAATTGAATTTAACAAATTATGAATTTATTTTGTAGCTGCACAGAATCCTGTTATATCTGCTCGAGTGGGAACCTTAAAGAGAAAGCAACAAGTGCGTAACTTTCTGGAATCCATGCCCAAAGAAAATGTTGATGATGCTTTCAGCAGTGCGCACATGCAGGGAAAACGGTTCGAGGTGTGTTTGTGTGTTTTTTTTTTTACTCATCCACTTTCTTATCTAGTCTGGAAAATTTGTGGGCTTATCTTTTTCCTCTTTTTTTTTTTCTTTTAATCTTTACAGATGCCATCCATGTGTCCAAGTGAAGATCATGACTTTGCAATATCAGACTTGGAGCCCTGGACCCCCAGGTCCTCAGCTATCCCTGAAGCAAAGACCCCCCAGTGTCTTCATATCACCCCTGGAATGATGGGTTCTCCAAGCAGGTCAATGAAGATTTGAATTCTTGCTCATCCACGTTTCAGATGCTGCAAAATGTCTTATCACATTAAATGTATAAATGTTGATGTTTGATACTTTTGTTCTTCAGATTTTGTCATTTACTGCATTAAAGCTCACCTCCCATAACTGTTCCTTTCTAGGAGTCATGATGACAAGTATGTCTTTCAACTCCAGAAGAGGATGAAAAAACAATATTTTAATGTCCACGCTCCTGCATCAAAGGTACGAAGAGTTTTTTTTTTTTGTTTTTGATTCTTTTGATTTTAAAAAGTTGCTGTAGATTTAAATTGTTTTGTAAAACACTGTCCTGTATTCCTTCTTCCAGAACTTCATACCCACACCATCAGTTAAACAAACAATGAAAAGATGTGGAAACACTGGTACGTTTCGTGAGGAATATGGACTATAAACTTACTGATACATCACATTTAAAATTGTTGTTTTTTTTCTGTTATGTGAAATCAATCCATTTTCTCTTCCTTTCACTAGAAAACAGTTTTGTCGTTTGGGAAATGTTTCCAGACAAAGAGGATGCACTGTCTGAAAGTGGAGAAGAAGAGGATTTCTACTTCTCAAACGACGACTGAATACTCAGAACTAAAACATCAGATGATGGGGAATGTGAATTAAAACATTAAGGACAGATGGATTATTTTTCATAGTTTAACTCATCAAATGGCAACAATAAAGCATAATTTTACTCTTTCTCATGTACATTGATTGTTTGTTTTGTTAATATAAAAACTCAGGACATATGATTGGCTGTATTACTTTATTTAATCTTTTTAAGTACAATCTGCGCTTTGTGGAAAAAAAAACACATTTGATGTATTCTGAAATTATTAGCCTAAAATATTTAGTCTAAAGCTATTTTTGTAGATGTCTACCACATTGCCCTGTAAATATTTAGTTTGAAGGCCTAGTTGCTCCCAGTTGTAATTATCTCTATGTGCATTGTTGAATTCTGATTTGTAATTGGTCAATAAACCTGTTTTACCTCAAACAAACCATTGCTGTGGGTTTAGTTCTGATAATATAGTTGAGGAATGACTTAAATCAATAAAATCCTGTTCTGAAATGATCAATATTTCAATAAACAGCTCTGTAATAAATGAGGAACCTGCACAGGCCTTATACATGCTTCCATGTAGTCAAACCCTAACATTTAGGCAAATAGTTTTATTTAACGCTAGAGAGTGTTTGCATTTTACATGCTTTCAGTAGTTTTTTTTTTTTTTTTATGTGTGTGTACATATATATATATATATATATAAACTTTGACTGTTTGTACATGAGGTTTTGGCAAGATAATGCTATTTTATGTTGTAATTTGTAGCTCAGTTCCTGCAATGTCTAAAATACACTGTACAACAAAAAGTTCAGCTAAAAAAATATGCCATTCAAGCTACAGTTTTTGATCTCACTTCCTTTAAAGCACATGTTGGGTGACAACATGGTCATTTTTACTTCTCTACATTGCATTATTTTTGGCATAAATGGAAAGGATAAATACAAAGTATGTTGTGGGTGTTATGGGTGGGAGCTGCAAAGTAGCTAAATGCTCTGTGCAAACCATCAGATATAACAATAAAACTAAATAATAATAATATAAACACTGCATTTTCTATATATCTATATATTATATATATATATATATATATTCGCATTTCACACATCGACCCACTTGTATTCTTTTCATACAAGCATAAAAACGTGACCGTATTTAAAAATCACTTCGTGTAAGTTGACTGTTAAAGGATGAGACAAAACAAAACTCTGATAACCGGTCACGTGACTGCCGTCTGTGTCATGTGACCCCTGCGTCTATAAGCGCCCGCCTCGTCCTGCCGCTGCACAACGGCTGGCATTACTTACCCTGGAACCATGGACAGACTGTGAGTATTTTAAACTTACTTTATGTAGTTTGTAGTATTGTTTTTTTTTACAGTCAAACAGTGTCGACCTTATCACCGTGCTTTGTGTTTGACCCGTCGCGCGTGTCCTGTTGTCTGTTGTGTTGACCTACATAGATAGCTGACTGCTAACAGAAGCAAAACAAAGGTTAACTCTGCACTTTACATCACAGCTGCCTACAAAGCTAATATGGAGCGTTTCATGTAAGAATAGTACAGACAAGCAGCTCGTATATGTGTATCCATCAGGTCATTTTGTCTTTACTGTGACCCTGACACAACCATTAAGTGTACACACTCACCTACTGACTATATATATTTAATTTAACCTGTGATATTTCACTCTTACCAACAGAACGACCTTCCTCATCTCCTTGTTATGCATCTCGTCGGTTTGGAGTGGATACTTAGAATACGACCAGGATGTTTTGTAAGCCTCCAACAGCCATTTCTTTAATATTTATATCTTTTCAGAACCGGTAATTCACGTTTTTGTGTTGTATGATCAGGTACAGGGGGAATTCCATGAAATGTCACACACCTATAAACTATACTGTCCATTATAATCTGAAGAAAAGTATACTGATACAGATAAACTTTATTGATCCCCAGGGGGATATTCACTTTTTTTTTAATCAGCTCCTAAAATAAAAAAGGAAGATACACAAGCTGTTCAAGTTCCAGGAAGTGTGTCATTTGGTTATGACATTTGACATTTAATAAAAAACATGTATATTAAATTTGTTTGTTTGACTATGATTATAATAAGTCCACAGTGCATTTACATGTTAAATGGTTATTAACTTACTGATTTGTGAAGTCTCTAGGACCTGTGTAATCCATCATCAGATTATTTCTGCCATTTAAAAACATTGTAATTAACTCGGTAAATATGGTGCACATTCACTGAAATTAACATATCTAGATGGTATTCAACAAGTTTGTCAGTCACCATATATTCAACAGGATTCTTACAAACACAAAAAGCCTGAAAAAGTCTCAATTACAGCCTCAAATATCATTAATGATTGATTTCAGAGTTGATTCATCTCTATATTGCTTTCTCTATAGATGGAGATATTTCTTTATAAAACAATAAATGTCTTGTTTGGTCCCTAAATATGGATGATACTTTTTAATTTAAAATAACATTTTGGCAGAGAGCTAACACCAATAGCAATCTTACTTTCTGTTTCTTTAGTTTTGTCATGTCAACAAAGACATCTTTATGTAACCTTTTTTTCCTTCTCTTTTGGTTTTTCATCTCATTGTTTTTAAATAAAAATTTTAAAAAATTAGTATAAAACATTTAATATAAAATTATTTTAAGATGTGTTCACACTGATAGTTTTTTTTTTTTAATCACTGAAGACAATTACTGATTGAGTCATTTTAATACTCAGCAAGTAATTGTTTAATTATTGCATTTTATCATAAAATTTTGGAAACAAAATAAGTTTCCTAGCACATGCTACAAGGTTGAGGTTCAAAATAAGAATGAATGTACAGCCTAGGCTACACGCATCATATTTTAGTCCCATCAATTCAGAATGAAACATTTCCCTGCATTATATTATTGTACTATTAGAGCAGTAAAACCAGTTTTTTAATCTGTGTGTTTATATCTTGATGCAGAAATACAGCACAAAGCCACATTTTCAAGCTCATACAGTATTAACACGTTTATCATTATTTTCCACCCTTGATGAGTTCACATCCTTGAAGTTTTTCACAGTATTAGACATGAATATAAAAATTACACAAATTATAGAATTACAAGTCCCTTTTTTAATTGCCATACAATTATTAACTAACGTCACCTTCTGTAAATTTACTTAAAGGTTGTAAATAGTCATGGAATTT
Source organism: Maxillicosta whitleyi (assembly GCA_029822895.1). Classification (NCBI taxonomy): domain Eukaryota; kingdom Metazoa; phylum Chordata; class Actinopteri; order Perciformes; family Neosebastidae; genus Maxillicosta; species Maxillicosta whitleyi. Next base: position 8,100,462 of record JAPSES010000105.1, on the reverse strand, counting down.
GTTTTATCAGCCCTTGGGTGATGTTGGAATTTTGTTTGAAATGTGTGGGGAAATGTGTCAATATTTATCCAGAGCACCTGTGCAAACTGGGTGAGATTCAAAAACCCTTGTTATCTTTCTTAAAGAGTGCCAAAGGACTGGATTGATGTGGGTCGGGTCAGTCCAACAGAGGAGCTGGAGCTGACCTTTGCACTGAAGCAGCAAAACATTCACATGCTGGAGGAAACGCTCAGACTGGTGTCAGACCCCGACTCATCACAATATGGTAGGACTGAGTCTGATAACTACCAGCTCAAACAACTTGCCCCCTCCTCTAGTTCTATTTGCGTTTTGTTAAATGGTCTCTAACCACTGTTGACTTTGTCCTCATTTAGCCTCGTTCTATACTTGTAACCATGCTCTCATTACATCTTTATGCTAAATGATTATGAGTTGACAGAGGTGACTTTGTCCTCCACAGGGAAGCACCTCAGTCTGGATGAAGTCGCCAGCCTTGTGCGTCCATCCCAACTGACCCAGAAGGTGGTGCATCACTGGCTGCAGAGTCATGGGATTACAAACTGCCACACTGTTCACACTCAGGACTTTTTACAGTGTACCATGACTGCAAAGTAAGCAAATATTTTCAAGACAAATTTGCTCTGCTTGCTCAGCATTTATTTTCACTTGTTCTTGACACAGCTCGTGCATCAAACAGCACTTTTTAATGCTTAGTTCACACAGTGTAAATCATACAGTGGCCATGTTCTTATCTTGTGATGTGGTTCCTCTTTCTGTGGTTACTGGTCAAAATCAAACTAAGTTAAGCGGAGACTTCTGAAATCTCTGAACCTATGCCGAGATTGTTCACAAAGTAAACCAGTTGTTTAATCCTTACATTGTTTCCGTACCTTTACAGTATGGATCAAGAATCTCATTGTAACAACTAGTTTCTGTACCCCAGATGTATTTAGAATGTGTAAAAAGTTGATCTGATTTTAATAAACGGTTCATTAATGCTTAATGAAGGCTTTGGATCAGGGGCAGTGTATGTTGGATTATACAACAACCACTTACCCAAAGACTTTGTTATTGTACAATATCATGCAAGCCATGAAATTATAACAGCCATAAGGATTTGAGGAAAATTAATCAATTTCAGTGCAAAAAAAAAAAGAGGACTTAGGATATTTGTACTGCTTTGAATATTAACTTGGGGTAAAATTGAGACAAACAGGTCAACAAATGAAAATATGTTTATGTTTAAGATACTTTGAAGGATGTAGATGTGTGTGCAAATGTACCAAAGTGAGGCATGAATCGGTCACAATCAAAGCATTAGGATCAGTTTTGTGCTGAATTTCAAACTTGATAAGACTTGGTTCTGCTTATTGTTAAATCTGTAACTTTGTCGATTTGTAGACGTTCAAACCGTGTTTTGTCTTATGTTGTTTGTGCATGAAGGGTCGCAGAGACACTGCTTCCTGGCAGTAGGTTCCACCGTTACATCAGAAATGGTCAGTCTGTGTTGAGGTCCTCAGGCCCTTACTCTGTTCATGATGATGTTCACCACCACCTTGACTTTGGTGAGCAAAATGTCAAACTATAATCTTGGTATATTTCAGTTATGGTCTGTATGATCACACCTGCTAATGAATATTTTTTTGCATCCATAGTCGGAGGACTTCATCGTTTACCTCCCAAAGGAAAGGACCTTAGTAAAGCCTCATCTGAACGCCTTAAGACTGGGGTGCACCTGGGAGTGACTCCCCCCATCCTGAGGTCTCGCTATAATCTGTCATCAGCAGATGTGGGTACAGCGCAGAACAACAGCCAGGCTGTGGCTCAGGTAGGACCCTCGCTTCATAGTGAAATGTTGCATTTGGACATGTACAGCTTAACAGTGGTGCAAAGTCAGAACTCTTATTTAATGACTGCACTTATCGGAGAATTTACAACTTAATACTTTTACTCCATTGCATTTGTCTGACAGCTTTAGTCAATTGCTTTATACCTTTTTCTTCGTCTTCCTGTCCAGTGAAAACTACATATCTTAAAATGTGCTGCTGCTGAATAAATATCTTTGATGATAAATTGAAGGATGAAACATTCTTTCATGGGTTGAGTCTAAAGGGGATATATGCAGTAATTCTACTTTCAAATATTAAAAATATTGTTGCGTTTTTAGAATAAAGATTTACAAAATTTTGCCAAAGATGCCAATTGGACCGTTGGATTACTGAGCGTGTCCAC